>LNAC01000003.1:4767090-4910313 GCA_002007465.1 Ailurus styani | reverse complement strand
AGAGGCAGGCAGAGAGAGAGGAGAGAGGAGGAAGCAGGCTCCCTGCTGAGCAGAGAGCCCGATGCGGGCCTCGATCCCAGGACCCTGGGATCATGACCTGAGCCGAAGGCAGTGGCTTTAACCCACTGAGCCACCCAGGTGCCCTCCTATAATTTTTCTATAATTACTTACTAGTTCCAGGAGATTTGGGGTGATTATTTCAGATTTTATACAAATATGTGATCTGTGAACAGTTTTATTTTGTCCTTATTAACCTAAATCTTTTAAAAAGTTCTTTTCTTGTCTTATTGTATTAGTTAAGACTTCCAGTATGTAGTTGAAAAAGAGTGATGAGAGGGGACATTTGTTCCTAATCTTAATGGGAAAGCTTCAATTTTCTCACTTTGAAGTGTGATGTTAGCTCTAGTTTTATACAGATATTCTTTACCAAATTGATGAACTCTTCTATTCCTAGTTCACTGAGTGTCATGAATGGGTGTTGGAGAAAATCATAATCTTTTGACTAGGGAATTCTCACAGTAAAGTCCTATTACAACGAAAAAGCAGAAAATGAATTGTGGAATATCACCAGACTGTGGTATCTAGCACAGAACTCAAAATTGGTCATCATTTCTGTTCTACTTTTCATCTCATAAGTACTTTTATCTATGGTATCTTTTTGAATATCATGTAAATTTGAGAAATTATTCCTATGTTAAGATGAATTTACTAAACCTCACAGAATATAATGACCTGCAAAAGCTCCACATGCTCATACACACTCCAGTCATTGATCTTTTAAAATGTGTTACTTCCTTCTTAGTTAGTTAAAATACATATTAAGAAATTCCATCAATGCTATAAGATGTTTGAAAGCAAATAATGAATGTGGAGAATGTAAAAGTTCATTGTTTGGCCTTAATCTATCACAATGTCATTTATTTAGCAAGTACTAATTAAATATTCAGCAAATGACCAAATTCCCAGTATTATATGAATGAATACAAGAATCAGAATGATTTTTTGATCTGGGTCTTTTTCATTTAGTATATTAGGAAATTCAGGACTCCTGTATGATTTTTAAGAGTTAATGTGGGTAATAACAGGAAAGATATATTCTGAGTGCTATGTCCTGTCTTTACTGTTCTGTTACATTTGATTTATTTCATGAGTCAGCTACCGATCATTCTATAATAAAAATAAAAAATATATTTTCTTGGGCGCCTGGGTGGCTCAGTGGGTTAAAGCCTCTGCCTTCGGCTCAGGTCATGATCTCAGGGTCCTGGGATCGAGGTCCGCATCGGGCTCTCTGCTCCACAGGGAGCCTGCTTCTTCCTCTCTCTGCCTGACTCTCTGCCTACTTGTCATCTCTCTCTCTCTCTCTGTCAAATAAATAAATAAAATCTTAAAAAAAATATATATATATATTTTTCTTTCCCAAGATTTTATATAAAAATATATATAAATATGCCTAAGATAAATACAATTTAATTGACTTTTATAAGATTACACAGAAAGTGAAGTTTAGATCTCTAATTAGAGCCTTCAATGTGCAATGGCCCATTTGTACTATGGCCCAAATGTATTTGAATTTAGAGACTGAGATAATTCAGTGTGAATGTAAGAAAACTAAGGTTATTCTTTATTAGATTGGTTGGAGACTAAGACTGTCCAGATAATCACAAATTGTTTAAAAGTAGCACATGTTCCAAGCATGCAAATTATAGCCAGTTTTAAAGAATTAGAGTTTTACATGTAGGTAAAAGAGCAAAGAAAATTTCATCTTTTATGAACAAAAAGCACTATGGTCTATCAGAATTTTTCAAAAAACTCATGAAAATTCGTAATCACTACCTTTTATTTTGCAGACTCTATGGTGTAGGAGCCAATAGAGCATAATTTTAAAATATATGTAGAAGTTGTTAAATGTGTTTTTATTGACTCTAATATTTGAAAACATTCACCAACCCTCTAATAACTATAATTGATGTTTGCTTTTTCAACCTTTTTTATTCTCCCTTAAGAGTATATCTTTGGAAGAAAACGCAGCAATAATACAAACACTTGACTTGAATGCTTTTCTCCTTACATTTAGAGATGTCCAACTGGGAAAGCAAATTAGAACTGAGATCATACATAATACATAGATCCTAGAGCATAATTCTGATAATGCTAAAGAAATCATAAACTAAAAAAAAAAACTGTTTAGTTTTTGGTTAGCCATCCATAGGATCAGAAAATTCTATCTCCTGTTGACTTGAAGTTTATTTCCATAAATTATTTTAATTTTTCCATCAATATATTTCATTTATAAACTCTCCTATAATTAATAAATGTAAAACATCTAATATATGGAGGAAGAATATATATCCCGTGCTTGTGGGGTTTTTTTTTTGTTTGACTCTTTGTTGAAACTTTTCAATATTAAATTTAAAAATACCTTACTCTATTACTTTAGAATATTATATTTTCATGGCACCTATTTTTTGTAGATCTATTACTACTTGCTTGATTTTTAGGAAGCATTTTTTTAACATCACAATTATGATCCATAAAATGAATATGTTGAAATATGTTTATTTTTATAACATTGAAATTAAGCCTACATGATGACATATCAAAAAAATATAGTTCATTAACAATAGTGCTTTACTTTTTTTTTTAAAGATTTTATTTATTTTATTTGTTTTACAAATAAATTACAAGTAGGCAGAGAGGCAGGCAGAGAGACAGGGAGAGGAGGAAGCAGGCTCCCTGCTGAGCAGAGAGCCCGATGCGGGCCTTGATCCCAGGACCCTGAGATCATGACCTGAGCTGAAAGCAGAGGCTTTAACCCACTGAGCCACCCAGGTGCCCAGTGCTTTACTTTTTTAAATCATTTTACTTTTTGGTAAGAAATTGCTTAATCCTTTCCCTTTTGCTTCTGGCAGTGAAAAGATGTCCTTTGTTCACTTATGTTCTGTGCAACTTCCAGATAGATACTTTTTAGGAGGTGGAGATTTCTGCGATTGCTAATAATGAGGCACTAACCATAGTGAGGAATAGTGCCCATGAGGTAAACTGTGAAAGCCTGATATACTTTCACAGAAAATTGTTGTTATCAAAAGAAGAAAGTCATCCACATGTGATCACCTGTGTAGGCACTTATTAGGGGGTATAAGGGGAACAAAAAAGGAAGGTGGCAGTCATAGCAATAAAAATGTCTTATGGTCATACATCCTAAGGACACAGGGAGAATGTATATAAAGTACAATTTCCAAAAATTCTCACATAAACATGGATACACACACACACACACACACACACACACACACACACACACACACATTGCCTAAAATTACTTCATTACTGCATTTTATTCTGGACTCTGGCCCATAAGTGTTTCTGGCAGAGTTGATATTTTAACTGTATATGCTTTGGTAATCTAGCACTTTGATAAAATAACACTGTTCCCTTTGTATGGTCTAAAAATCTAGGAAAGTTTCAAATTAAATCTAGATGTATGGGGATTATAAATCATACCCATGGTCTCACAAATTTATGTGAATTTAGAAATCGCCTATGAATATTCGTTTTTAAGGTGTAACACTTATCACAATTTAAGTTTAGCTCTGAATGCATTCTAAATTAAATTGAGTAATTGTTTTAGACTTGTGATTTGAAGTTGAAAGATATGACAGCTTGTAAAATTACTATATTATCATGTATAAGAGAATTGAATTTGCATTTACAAAATGGATAAATTTAGCTGATTACATTGAAATTAGTAGTTTAAATGCTTGAGAAGGATTTGTCGGTTCTTGACACTAAAAGTTTAAAGATTATTAAATTCATTACATTTAAAATATAATTTAAGTTAGTTAAAGACACATTAATTTTGTTCATTTACAATTTAGCTTTTTTTTTTTTTTCTCGAGTTGCTGCTTGAAATTGGTTAACTGTTAAAACCAAATATGACTAGCTTGGGGTTTTGGGTGTTGTTTGTTTTTGTTTTGTTTTGTTTTTGCTTTAATATGTTAATTCAATAAAGTAATGTTAATACAAACACACAGATAAGGGCATAAGGGTTTCTTTTTGAGATGATGAAATATTTTAAACTTTCCTGTGATGAGGGCTGCACATATCTTCAAATATTTCTTAAAACATTAATTATACATTTTAAGTGTGTGAATTGTATGGTATTTGAATTTTTGGCTCAATAAGACTGCTAACAAACAAGTCAACATAGTCTTTGTTGTTCAAGATTCATCTCTCAGTCACTAAAATTTTTCATTTCATTATGTGACTAACCGTGAATTTTCTTTTGAGAAATTATCAGACAGGAATGTAAGCAGTTCTCACATCCCCATTTTTTAAATTTGATTTTCAAAAAGTTTTAAATGCCATTTTGTACATAAATTATTGTGCATGTCTCTTATTATCCCATAGAATAAATTCTAATTATTATTAAAGTGCTTGAAAAAAATTTTAAGATTTTATTTATGTATTTGACACAGAGAGAGAGATCACAAGTAGGCAGAGAGGCAGGCAGAGAGAGAGGAGGAAGCAGGCTTCCTGCTGTGCAGAGAGCCCGATGTGGGGCTGGATCCCAGGACCCTGAGATCATCACCTGAGCTGCAGGCAGGAGCTTTAACCCAATGAGCAACTCAGGTGCTCCAACTGCTTGAAAATTTTTAAGAATTTGATTTTTTGGTGTGTTTTTTTTTAATTTAAATTCAATTAGCCAACAGATAGTACATCATTAGTTTCTGGTGTAGTGTTCACTGATTCACCAGTTGCGTATAACACCCAGCGCTCATCACAACACGTGCCCTCCTTAATGCCCATCACCCAGTTACCCCATCCTGCCACCCATCTTCCCTTCCACAACACTCAGTTTGTTTCCCAGAGTCAAGAGTTTCTCATGGTTTGTCTCCCTCTCTGATTTCTTCCCATTCAGTTTTTCCTCCCTTCCCTTATGGTCCTCTGCACTATTTCTTATATTCCACACATGAGTGAAGCCATATAATTGTCTTGCTCTAGTTGACTTATTTCACATAGCATAATACCCTTGAATTCCATCCATGTCAACGTATATGATAGGTATTCATCCTTTCTGATGGCTGAGTAATATTCCACGGTATATATGAACCACATCTTCTTTATCCATTCATCTGTTGAAGGACATCTCAGCTTCTTCCATGGTTTGGTTACTGTGGATATTGCTGACATGAACATCAGGGTACATGTGACCCCTTCTTTTCACTACATCTGTATCTTTGGGGTGAATACCCAGTAGTGCAATTGCTGGGATTGCTGAGTTGTAAGGTACCTCTATTTTCTTTTTTTTTTTCTTTTTAGATTTTATTTATTTATTTGACCAAGAGAGACACAATGAGAGAGGGAACACAAGTAGGGGGAGTGGGAGTGGGAGAGGGAGAAGATGGCTTCCTGCTCAGCAGGGAGCCCAACATTGGGCTCGATCCTAGGACCCTGGGATCAGGGCCTGAGCCAAAGGCAGACACTTAACAACTGAGCCATCCAAGTGCCCCGATAGCTCTATTTTCAACTTCTTAAGGAATCCTCATACTGTTTCCTAGAGTGGTTGCACGTTGCTGGTGCTTGCATTCCCACCAAGAGTGTAGGAGGGTTTCCCTTTCTCCACATCCTCACCAACATTTGTTGTTTCCTGTCTTGTTCATTTTAGCCATTCTAACTGGTATCTCAGGTGGTATTTCCCTGATGCCAAGTGATGTGGAGCATGTTTCATGTGTCTGTTGGCCATTGTATGTCATCTTTGGAAAAGTATCTGTTCATGTCTTCTGCCCATTTCTTGACCGGATTATTTGTTTCTGGGGTGTTGAGTTTGATTAGTTCTTTATAGATCTTAGGTACCAGCCCTTTATCTGTTATGTCATTTGCAAATATCTTCTTCCATTCTGTAGGTTGCCTTTTAGTTTTGTTGACTGTTTTCTTTGCTGTGCAGAAGCTTTTTATCTTGATGAAGTCCAGTAGTTCATTTTTGCTTTTGTTTCCCTTGCCTTTAGAGATGTGTCTTGCAAGAGGTTGCTGCAGCCGATAAAAAAATGTTACTATCTGTGTTCTCTTCTACGATTTTGATGGATTCCTGTCTCACATCGAGGTCTTTCAACCATTTTGAGTTTACCTTTGTGTATGGTGTAGAATAGTTCAGTTTCATTTTTCTGTATGTGGTTTTCCAATTTTCCCAGCACCATTTATTGAAAAGACTATCTTTTTTCCGTTGATATTCTGTCCTGCTTTTTCAAAGATTAGTTAACCATAGACTTGAGGGTCCATTTTGGGCTTTCTTTTTTGTTTCATTGATCCATGTGTCTATTTTTGTGCCAGTACCATGCTGTCTTGATGATCGCAGCTTTGTAATACAGCTAAAAGTCAGGAATTTGATGCCCCCAACTTTGGTTTTCTTTTTTTCAACATTCCTCTGGAAATTCAGGGTCTTTTCTGGTTCCGTAAAATTTTAGGATTGTTTGTTCCAGCTCTGTGAAGCATGTCAGTGGGATTTTGATAGGGATTGCATTGAATGTGTAAATTGCTCTGGGCAGTATAGACATTTTAATAATGTTTATTCTTCCAATCCATGAGCATGGAATGTTTTTCCATCTCTTCATGTCTCCCTCAATTTCTTTCATGGGTGTTCAGTAGTTTATAGAGTACAGATCCTTTACCTCTTTGGTTAGGTTTATTTCTAGGTGTGTATGGGTTTTGGTGCAATTGTAAATGGAATCAATTCCTTAATTTCTCTTTCTTTAGTCACATTGTTAATGTGAGTTTTATGTGGAATGATTTTTCCACATAAAGTATCATATCATCTGTGAAGAGTGAGTATTTGACTTCTTTGCCAATTTGAATGCATTTTATATCCTTTTGTTGTCTGGTTGATGAGAATAGGACTTCTAGTATTATGTTGAACAAGAGTGGTGAGAGTGGACATTCCTGTTGTTTCCCTGACCTTAAGGGAAAAACTCTCAGTTTTTCCCCATTGAGAATGATATTTGCTGTGGACTTTTCATAGATGGCTTTTATGATATTGAGGTATGTACTCTCTACCCATACAGTTTGAAGAGTTTTAATCAAGAAAGGATGCCACATTTTGTCAAATGGTTTTTCTGCATGAATTGAGAGGAACATACGGTTCTTGTTTTTTGTTTCATTTTTTTTAATGTGATCTATCACATTAAATGATTTTCAAATTTTAAACCATAGTTTTAGTCCAGGAATAAATCCCCCCTTTTTGTGGTAAATAATTCTTTTAATGTACTTTTGGATCCTGTTGGCTGTATCTTGGTAAGTATTTTGACATCCATGTGCCTCAGGGATATTAGTCTGTAATTCTTTTTGATGGGGTCTTTTTCTAGTTTTCGGTTTAAGGTAATGCTGGCCTCATAGACTGAGTTTGAAATATTCCTTCCATTTTTATTTTTGAAACAGCTTCAGTAGACTAGGTATTATTTCTTCTTTAAATATTTGGTAGAATTCCCCTGGGAAGTCATCTGGCCCTGAACTCTTGTTTTTTGGGAGGTTTTTGATTACTGCTTCACCTTCAGTTTCCGTGCTGGTTATGGATCTGCTCAGATTTTCTATTTCTTCCCGTTTCAGTTTGGTAGTTCATAAGTTTCCAGGAATGCATCCTTTTCTTCTGGATTGCCTCATTTTTTTTGCATAACAGTTGTCATAACAGGAAATAAACATTTGCTCATAACATGTTTTTAAAATTATATGTATTTCCTTGGTGTTGTTTGTGATCTCACCTCTTTCATTCATGATTTTATTAATTTGTGTCTTTTCTCTTTTCTTTTGGAGAAGTCTGGCCAGAAGTTTATGATCTTATTAATTCTTTCAAAGAACCAGCTTCTAGTTTCATTGATTTGTTCTACTGTTCTTCTGGTTTCTATTTCATTGATTTCTGATCTAATATTTATTATTTCTCTTCTCCTACTTGGTTAACACTTTATTTGTTGCTCTCTCTCCTCAGGTCCTTTAGGTGTAAGCTTAGCTTGTGTATATGAGATTTTTCTAATTTTTTGAGAGAGGCTTGTATTGCAATGTATTTCCCTCTTAGGACTGCCTTTGCTGTATCCCAAATGTCTTGAACAGATGTGTTTTCATTCTCATTAGTTTCCATGAATTTTTAAAATTCTTCTTTAGTTTCCTAGCTGACCCATTCATTCTTTAGTAGGATGCTCTTTAACCTCTAAGTGTTTGAATTCCTTCCAAATTTCCTCCTGTGATTGAGTTCAAGCTTCAAAGCACTGTGGTCTGAAAACATGGAGGGAATAATCTCAATCTTTGATATCAGTTGAGACCTAATTTGTGAACCACTATGTGATCTATTCTGGAGAAAGTTCCATGTGAACTTGAGAAGAATGAGTATTCTCTTGTTTTGGGATGCAATGTTCTGTATATATATCTGTGAAGTCCATCTGGTCCAGTGTGTCATTCAAAGCCCTTATTTCTTTGTTAATCTGCTTAGATGACCTGTCCATTGCTGTGAGTGGGGTGTTGAAGTCCCCTACTATCAATGTCTTGTTTCAATATGTTTCTTTAGTTTGGTTATTAATTGGTTTATATAATTGGTGCTCCCATGTTGGGACCAAAAATATTTACAGTTGTAAGATATTCTTGTTGGATAGACCCTTTAAGTATGATATAGTATCCCTCTTCATCTCTTACTACAGTCTTTGGTTTAAAATCTAATTTGTCTGACATGAGGATTGCCACCTCAGCTTTCTTTTGAGGTCCATTAGCATGGCAAATTGTTCTCCACCCCCTCAGTTTCGGTTTGGAGGTGACTTTAGGTCTAAAATGAGTCTTTGTAGACAACATATGGATGGGTCTTGCTGTTTTATCCAATCTGATACTCTGTGTCTTTTGATAAGAGCATTTGGCTTATTTACATTAAGACTAACTATTGAAAGATATGAATATAGTGCCATTTTATTGTCTGTACAGTCCCTGTTTTTCTAGATCATCTCTGTTTCTTTCTGGTCTATGTTACTCTTGGGTTCTCTCTTTGCTCACAGGACCTCCCTTAATATTTCTTGAAGGATTGGCTTGGTTGGTCACATATTCTTTCAATTTCTGTCTGTTCTGGAAGCTCTTTATCTCTCCTTCCATTCTGAATGACAGCCTCGCTAGATAAAGTATTCTTGGCTGCATATTTTTCTCACTTAGTACCTTGAATATATCATGCCAACCCTTTCTGGCCTTCCAGATTTCTGTGGATAGATCTGATGTTAGCCTTATGTTCCTCCCTCTGTAGATAAGGAACCCCTTGTCTTGAGCTGCTGTCAGGATTCTCTCTGTCTCTAAAATTTACCAGCTTCACTATTATATGTTGATCCATTTTTATTGAATATAGGAGGGGTCTTCTCTGCCTCTTGGACATAAATGATTGTTTTCTTCCCCAGATTAAAAAAGTTCTCAGCTATGATTTGCTAAAATATACCTTCTGGCCCTCTCTCTCTCTCTTCACCCTCAGTCACCCTAATAATTCTGACATTGGTTCATTTCAGGGCATTATTAATTTCTCAAAGCCTTTCTTCATGGGATGTTACTTGTCTTTCTCTCTTTTCCTCAACTTCCTTCCTTTCCATCAGCTTGTCTTCTAGATCACTTTCTCTTTCTTCTGCCTCATTCACCCTAACTGTTAGAGCATCCAATTTAAACTAAATCTCCATTATAGCATTTTATTTTATTTTATTTTACTTTATTATTTTATTTTACTTTATTTTTTATTTTTTCAGTGTTCCAAAATTCATTGTTTATGCACCATACCCAGTGCTCCATACAATACATGCCCTCATTAATACCCACCACCTAAGTTTGGTCTGATTAGATCTCATTTCTGCACCAAGAGATTCTCAACTGTCAGTTATGCTTTTTTTCAAGCCCAGCTATTAGCTTTATTATTGTTATCCTGAATTCCATTCTCTGACATCTTACTTATATCCATATCTATTAGGTCTGTGGCAGAGAACATTACCTCTGGTTCTTTTTTTTTTGTTGTGAACTCATCCTTATAGTCATTTTTCCTAGAGAAGAATGGGTGAGCAAGTGAGCAGAATCAAAAATAGCAACCTCTACCCCCAAAAAATGCACATTAGACAATTCAAAGTGGCCAAAACCAAACCAGAAAAGCAAACAAGAACAAACTAAAACAGAACAAAAAAGAAAATGAGAAAAAAGCGGGTGGGGGGAGGAGAGACTATAATCTCACAGGATGGACAAAGCAGGGTGATCCACTGGTTCCTGAGTGAGTTTTGGTCTGTGTGTTAGAAGACACGACATTCCAAAATGCAAAGAAAGCAAAACTTATATATACATACATATATACAACTGAATAGAGTGAAAAAAGGACAAAAATGAAGCATATACCTATAAACTGTGGATGTAAAAAATAAAAAAGTTAAAAAGCGACTTAAAACATAGAGTTTGTAAAATAAGAAACTAGTTGAAATGGGAAAAAAGAAACGGAAAATTTTAGGCTGAAAGATAAATGAATCAGGAGAAAAAACCTTGAGCTTTATATACTATTTTCCCCTGGCAGTGGAGTTTTACGGTCTTGTGGGATCCATAAGTAGTTTGCACCTGTTCTTCCAGTTTGTCTTCTGGGGGAAGTGCCTGCTGTGCTGCTTCTCAGATGTCTTTGCCTGGCAGAGTGGCACCACCCCTTGCTTTCGGGGAGGGGGGGGGAGGCGACAGGACCCGGGGTTTGGGGGGGAAGCCGTGCTCAGTATAAACTGGTCCACTGTGTGGCTTTTTTCCCCTGAAGGCTTTCCCTGCCTCTTTAGAAGATCAGAATAAAAGTGGCCATGCCTCCATCTCTGATCCCAGAGCCAAAAGATCCTGGTGCCCCCGCTTCATTAAACTCTCGGGGACGAACAGACTTTACCTTTGTGTGTCCCAGACTCCACATACACCTGTGGTGTGGGCCCTCAGCAATCTTTGCAGTCTTAGGGACCCAGTCTTTGTGTGCCCTAGGGCTGAGAGCAGTTGTGGGCTTGAGCGCGTACCCACTCCGCTGCTCCCAGGGGATCGCTGAATGTCTCTTCACTGTCCTTTCTGGGGCTCCCCCACTGAGATCTGTTGCATAATCATGGATGCACCTCTTTTGCCCCTCCTGGGGGATGGCAGACAGTCAGTATGTTCCAGTCCTTTTCAGGGCGCTCAGGGGAAGAGTGGTCACCTGACTGGCCTGCTTGTGGTTTATGGCGACCAGGCTGAGAGTCCCTTCCTGAGCTTGCTGAGGGTAATCGCTTTCCCTGCTCCATTGCTTGGGCACTCTACTGGCTCAGGCACCCCCGCTCTTTCTGTGACTCCTGGGATCCTGAGACCACACTGACCTTCCCCCTCCCCCTTCCCAGCATTCTCCCTTTGCATCACCTGAACCCCTTTCTGACAGAGTTGTCTCTCGCTGGAGAAATTTCTAAGAGTTCCAATTTTGCCTTCTGGGGCTATATCACTTTCCTGTAGCCAGCTTAATTCCATTTATTTTCCAATATCACCCTGCAGATTTATGTCTCTGCACCACCCACCTTGCAAAAAGCAGTCAGTTTTCTACTTATAGAGGTCCAGATATACTTTCTTATATCTCAGGCTGAATTCATGCATGTCCAGAATGGTTTGACAGTTATCCAGCTAAATTCAAGGGACCAGATGAAATGAGGTCTCTTACGCTTCCGTCACCTTGCCTATTTATCAATTTGTAAGAATCAGATTCAGAATTTTGATTGTTTTCTTAAATTCCTATAGCAGCATATACTTTTTTATTTATTGTATTATAGTCTACATCTTACCATACCCAGCTACACAAAGGGTTTTAATTATTTTTAAGAAACCTACTAATTCCATTGTCAAGATATAATATATCATTATCACTATGGTTTTCATACAGATTTATTGAGAACCAGGAAAGATAACACTATTTTTTTTCTTTTATGTATAACTCTATCAATCTAGGTCTAATCAGGAAAGAGAAACCATGCAATAATATGATCAGGAAAAATTTAATGAAGAATTACTAACTATAGCAGGGGATTAGAATAATGAGGGTTTAAGTTATACAAAGTAAAAAGTCTAAATACAGGCATAACAGATACAAGAACCATTTCCTCTTGGGCCGAGATAGAGCAGCCAAAGAAAACTCTCCCCTACCCCATCTCACTCCCAACACAGGGCTGATATCCAGACATTCTTAGAGAAGACCTGGTCATGACAAAAAAAAGTCACCATGGTGTATTACTGATGGATCTTGCTGGAAATCTCTCCTTTAGTGGGCCAAGTAGAGTTTTCCCTGGCCGATGTCTCACTAGAGGCACTCTGCTACAAATCTGCCCTAAGGAATTCTGAAAAACGCTCTTGGCTGCTGAGTGCTTCTGGGCACTGTGGACTGCAGGTATTAGGTACTAGGAATTTTGCAAGTGCTGCAGGACTTCAGGCTGGGGATTCCATGTGCACCAGTGGAACCTGATAAGTAATCACACCAGAACCGGGAAGAAAAGTGTTTTGTTTTGTTTTTTTCCTGCAATGTCACTCCAGTACCTTCTACTGACAAAGCTTTAATTGAGGATGGCAAAAGAGAAATATTAAAAATGGCCCAGATCCATTTTCACAGAGCAAGCACAGAAGGGGAATTTGAAGTTGAGAAGAAATAGATGGATAAACAGTACAGTGTCTTTAATGTTTATTTAAAAGATTTTATTTATTTATATGACAGAGAGAGACAGAGAGATTACAAGTAGGCAGAGAGGCAGGCAGAGAGAGAGGAGGAAGCAAGCTCCCTGCTGAACAGGGAGCCCAATGCGGGCCTCAATCCCAGGACCCTGAGATCATGACCTGAGCCGAAGGCAGAGCCTTTAACTCACTGAGCCACCCAGGCGCCCTTTAATGTTTTTATACTGAGAATTGTATATTCATTTACATTTAAGATGTTTCTACCAGAAGGTGAATTTTGTACTGATTTTAAGATACTTTGTCATAATTGTTGAAAATGATTAGAATATTAAATGTTGAAAATGAATAGAATATTTCTATTTAGGTTGTGTTTTGATTTACCTCAGATCTTAATGTTTATGCAAGGAATTTATTCATGTTTTTCTATGTTATACTATTAAAGCATTTCAACAGATTGAATGGCTTATATATTTATCTATATTTATTTTTATACCATTGTGATATTTTTATACTTAGTATTTTTAATCCCTTTGAAAATTATTTTATCATATCATATTGGAATATTCTACTGTTGGCAGAGACCATAAGAGCAGTTGCATCAATGTGGGCTGTACTTTGTCCCGCTAAACTTTTAAATTTCCATCAAGAAGAGAGATACATCCAAAAGAATTCTTAAAACGTGATTCTGAGAATCATATGAAGAAATGGATCTAAGGAGAAAAACTGCAATCTGAAAGATACTGTGATATGTAGTGTAAATCTCCCTACAAAAATGAAGGATTTCCTTCTTCATTCTTGAGTAGCTGAAATGCTGCCCTAGACAGTCCTCAGCTGTCGTGCCTCTTCAGAAATTGCCTCAGCCTGACACAGCCATCTTGCCTAATATCATGCTCCTTTCCAGAGATGACTACATGCAATGATAATTACGGTTGGGGGTGAGATGGGGTATAACATCAGATCACTTGTTGTGACTTTATACAATCCTGAAGGGTCATCCCAGCTTCCTAACTCCCCAAAAGGGACAGCTGAACCTATTACTGAGACTGCGTCATTGTCATTGTTCAACTACTACCTTTGCCCAATCCTGTTTACCTTCTCTTCCAAAATGTTGATCCTCAGATACTTCCAAAGCGCTGCCTACACATGAATTTCAACCTCAGAGTCTGCTACCTGGAGAATCTGTGTGATGGTATTTTTTAATCTATTGATATTTCATCATATTCTGAATCCTGAACCCATTTTCACAAATCATAATTTAAAAACAACCATTTGGTAAAGTCAACAGTGGCTTGGTAACGTTGCAGTCATTGAATGCTGACTATAATAGCACACTAATACTTTACTCTCTTTTCGCCCCGTTGGTTTGAACTGATTATATGATCATTCTTCAGTTGCAGACATATTTTGTAACGTGACTGTATTTTTTTAAAGGATGATTACATTTAGATCATTGTATGAGGATCTCTGCCTACGTTTCCATGAATTTACTTTTTATGCCTGCTTACCAGGATCCAAGATATAGATCTCATCCCACTCTGAGTTCCATTCTTTTCCCTATTAATTTTAAGATAAGAAGTGTCTGTCTCTGTGAAGTTGTGTTTTTCTTTATTCAAGTAAATTTGTTTATAGATACATAAAACTTAGATATATAGGGAAAGACTATTAAATTCACGGGTTATTCAATATTTATTTAGAAAATAAGTTAAAGTTTCCTGAATCCCAAGTGATGAATGTTGGGTAACACATTTAATTAGGATGTGGGGAAAACAGATAATCTTATAAAACAGATAATCTTACAAAATGCCAGAGAACTACAAATCAGCTGCTTGTGTAGACACTGCCATTACAGAGATCATCATATGCTGTTAGAGGGCAGCTTGACAAACTCAGTTTCTCTGAAATCTTAAAGATAGAATTGAATGCAGTTTGACAAGAGCACTTGCAGCAAAGGCACTTTGACAACCACATTTAGGACACATATAGAGCAAAAAGGTCATTACTCCACCAAAAAGTACCATGATGTGGGCCTTTTCTGGCTGTCAAGGTCAGATGAGCTATTTTAGGACAATCTGCATTTTATTCACTGAAGGTATTCTGTGAGACTCTATTATGCAACAGGAATGGGCATCTGTCAGATAATCTGGTGAGGACTCTTTGGCCAAGGCAGTCTTAGAAGCAATTGACCACAACTTATCTTCTCAAAACAGTTGTTACCTTCTCCACCTCTTAATAATAAAGACTATAACTAACATAAATAAGTTTTAAAAAAAAGAATTTTAACTTTATGATTGTCCTATCAATAATTGCTAACACATTTACAGACACATTGGTGAATTTAACCAATATTTCCTAAATATAAGTCCACTTAAAATGTCTATCAGATAAAGAGAGTAGGAAACCTAAGAATCTATGCATACCATACTCCACCAATACAAGCACAGGGTTTGTTCATGAAGCCTTATGATTATTTTGTTTGCTTGTTTCCTGGCCGTTAGTTCTTTGAATGTGGAATACCCATCACAGAATTTCTGCTATGGCAAACTCATGAATATCATGTTATTTGGGAAAATTTTGGGCTAAATATTTCATAAGTAAGAAAAATTTTTGACTAAATATTTCATAGGTAGGAGACTGTGTGACTAGTCAAAGATAAAATTTATGTGCTACTCACACTTTTCCTTGAAGTAGCCAAGTCAGCTGGAGCAAAGCGTTTTCTTTCTAAACTCTTTTTGCACCTGGAAAATGAGTTCAAATCAGTGGGCTGTAAGTTCTCTTCACACTAATCTCACTAATCTTAACTATGCCTACAAAGATCCTTGATACTTTTAAATTGGTGTCCAACACTATGACCACAAGAAAAGGATGCTGGTATTTTGCTTTTGTGTTACTTAAGCCAAACAGAAAATGCAGTGAACCATCACAATCCATACATTTTAACATATTTTTGTTTGTGTGTTTTTCTTGTAACATTTTGATTTAGAATTCAATATAAAACCAATCAATTTACCAAAACTGAACTCCCATTTTTTTAGCTTGCAAAAACATAAAGAAATCAGAATCTCAGACTATTTCAAATGAACAAGCTTCTATTCAACAAAGGAAACTATCAACAAAATGAAATGGCAACCTACAGAATTGGAGAAGATGTTTGCAAACCTCATATCTGATAAGAGGTTAATACAAAAATATATAAGTAACTCATACAATTCAGTAGAAAAAAAGAAGCAATTAAGAAAAGAGAAAAGACCTCAATAGACATTTTTCCAAAGAAGATATAGAAATGGCCAATAGGTACATGAAAATGTGCACATCATTAATCATTAGGGAAACACAAATCAAAATAATGATGAGAGATTATCTCACATTTGTTAGAATGGTTGTTATCAAAAAGACAAGAAATACAATATCTTGGTGAGGATGTAAAGAAAAGGGAGCCATTATACACCATTGGTGAGAATGTAAACTGGTATAGCCACTATTGAAGACAGTATAGAGGTTCCTCAAAAATTAACACTAGAACTACCTATGATCCAGCAATTCTACTTATGGGTGTATGTCTGAAAGAAATGGAATTACTATCTAAAAGATATTTGTACTGTCAAGTTCACTGCAGCATTATTCATCATAGCCAAGGTATGGAAAACAACCTAAGTGTTGATCCATGAATAAATACATAAAGAAAATGTGAGATATATATATATATATATATATACATATACACACACACACATATATGTATGTGTGTATATGCATTTGTATCTATATATATATGCATACATACACACAAAATGGAGTATTACTTAGACCAAAAAGAAGGAAGTCTTTTCATTTGTGGCAACATGGATATACCTGAAAGGCATTATGCTAAGTGAAATAAGCCAGGCAGAAGAAGGCCAATACTATATGATCTCACTTATACATGAAATCCAAACAAACCAAACTCACAGAAACAGAGTGGAATGGGGGTTTCCAGGGGCTGGGGAGTGGGAGAAATAGGGAAAGGTTGGTAAAAGGCTATAAACTTTCAGTCATAAAATAAGTAAGGCCTGAGGAAATAATGTATAACATGGTTACTACTGATGATAATGCTGTATTATATGACTGAAGTTTTCTAAGAGAGTGGAAATTAAATGTTCTCATACACAAAGAGTAAATATATGAAGTGATGTATATTTTAACTTGATGGGGAGAATCAATCCTTTTACAATATATATGTATATCAAATCATCACTCTGTAAAATATAAATACATTACAATTTTATTTGTCAACTATACCTCAAGATAGCTGAAAAAAAGGAAATCAGAGCCTCGGAAATATAGGATTTGGAAGGTGCCCTATTCTTGCAAAGACCTCTGGGAACTGTTGTAGTTTGTGTTTAAATGTTTAAATATCAGTTGATACCTTTGGATATTCACAGCCCCAGTGGAATAGGGCTTGTCGCAGAGAAAAAACAAAGTTTTAACATGAAATTTTGCAATAAAAATTTTATATCATTGTGCTAAAAATAATGCTTTGAGTTAATAGTATTTTGTGTCAGCAATGAGCATCAGAATCTCCTCGATAATTATTTGAAAATAAATATATCTGTGACCTTCTTCCCAAAGATTCTAATTTAGTTTGCTGTTTCTCTAGTAATTATGAGCTACTCCACCAATGGTGGTGACTAGCTCATCTAGTACAAAGATACTAGGCTCTAAATGGATAATCTTTCCTTTAATGTAAATTATCTGATTATTGCCTATGCTGAACATTATTCTATTAGCTAATCATTTTAAGTTATTAGAACATTTCTGCCTTTGCCTGTTTCCCTCTCCTTCTTATCCTTTTTTAAAAAGATTTTATTTATTCATTTATTTGAAAAAGAGAGAGCACATAAGTGAAGTGTGGGGGGGTTGGCAGAAAGAGAATCTTAAGTAGGTTCCATGCCCAGTGCAGAGCCTGATGGGGGCTGGATCTTACTACCCGACATATGGCCTGAGCAGAAACCAAGAGTCAGATGTCTAACTGACTGAGTCACTTGGGTGACCCTCCTTATCCTTAAACAAGCATCCACAATACTGATTTTTTTCTGAAGCTTTCCCTTAGTCTCTGGAAGGTGGCATTCTTCCTAATTGTGCTCTTAAATACATTACTAACAATTCTATATAGTACTTAAAATATTATGTGGCAATGGTTTGTTTATAGTGTGTCTCACCCACTGGATTATCAGTTTCCAAGGCAGTAATCAAGTTTGTAAGCATATTACTAAGCAGTGGCAATAGAAATTGCTTTATAAAATTGGTTAAAATAAACATTGGTGATGACACCCCAGCTGCAATTAGATCACAGCAATCAATGTCATGGCACTGTGATTTTCGGATAATACCAGTTTTACTTCCTTGTGTTGGTTTTTGGCAGCAATAGCACTTGAAGGGCAATTTTCAGAAAACTCAGCTAATATTCTTGGCAGATATTTAACCTTATGAAAGGAAATCACTTATCCAAGACTTCAGTATTTTTATTTCTGTGACATTTAAAATGGAAATGAGTCCATTTTCTTTTCAGATTTTTAAAATATGTTTTGGTTCAAAATTAAACCCATTCAGTGAATTAATCAACTAGCACATAATCGGAATATAAGGGAATTGAAAAAAACCAGACTTTTTTTCAATGAAGCTCTTGTATTTGATACATTCTATATTTTATATTGATTGCACCAACAGGTAAAACATACCACTTGTATTAAAAAAAATCATTATTTCTAGTACATAGTGAATGTTTGACTTTATTTTTCTATGCATAAAACATAATTTAGATTTCAGTATATATTTGTATTTTTTGATCATCTATTTAAAATGTATTTTAATTTTATTTATAGATTTTGGTATTGGTTAATAATAGCTTTTAAATCTTATTCCATTTTTGTATTATTATGATACTGAAAAAATGTATAGGAAGGTAATGAAAACAAAATGTAAACAGAATTAATCTCTAAAGTATCTATAGTTACTTTTTTGTGTGTGTTTCAAAAGCCTTTGGGCCACCTGGGTAGCTCAGTCAGTTAGGTATTGGAGTCTTGGTTTCATCTCACATCATGATCTGGGGGTACTAGGATCAAGCCCCATGTAGGGCTCTGCACTCAACACAGAGTCTGCTTGGGATTCTTCCTCTCTCTCTGCTGCTCCCACTCATTTCCTCTCTCTTTCTAAAATAGGTTTTTTTTAAGCCTTTATTCATCTTTGATCAGGAAAAAGACAATCTCAATGTCAATTTGTTACCTAACCATAAATTTCAACTTAACAGGATTCATTGCCCTAAGGGCACTGTACCCACAGACTCTGACAACATAAGGTAAAATGAAAATCTCCCTTGTTCCTGAAGGTTACATGCTGAAAGAATAGACAGTCCCTTGCAATAACCAACATTGGTACTCACCCTAGGTTTAAGGTCAAATAGCAAAACCAGAGCAAAACAAGGCCAAGTACATTGTAACTCGATTGCAAGTAAGTACAAACATCATTGAATAAAGATCTAGACACCAAATAAAACGAAAAGCACGTTCATCAGCATAAAAAAATTTACATTTGGTTGAAGGTGAGGTCAACTACTCTGCATATGAGCATGTATGCCAATCCTAGAGGCTAATGTGGAATCACAGAAACAAAACATAAAATCTTGAAATCCAACAAGTACGCTTAATGTAAAATTCAAAGTTTGAATTTACCCAAGAAATTCTCCAAAATCTAGAGCTAAAATTGCTTTTTGATGCACCAGGAAGATCTGTTGTAATAAGTCAGTCACTTAGATTTCTGTTAACATACATAAAATTTAAAGTATACTTTTCCCCACTATTCCTTCCTATGTCTGAATGTAGATATGCTTAACTACTCAGCTCATGCACTAATGCATTAAAAATGATGAAATCTGCTACCATGACTTTTTCTAAGAACTCACAGGGATGCAGGAAGCAAAGGCAAAAGAAAAATTAAATTACCTTACAATTTACAGCCTATTCACAAGACCTTGAAACAGGCAGCATGACCTTCCTCTAGGAACGCAGCTGCCTCTATGTGAATACTTTGCTAAGGGCAAAAGGCAATCTTAGCCTGACCCCCCACCCAGAATCCTGTACATCTACTCTAACACAGAAAAATTCCTTTATCTCTACCCCCCCAAGATACATGTTGGCAGTCATCCCCCAAGCATATGACCCACTGATATACATCTGAAGGGTCTCATGACTAGGGTTTTATTAGACATTAATAAATGACCTTTTCTTAAGAATAGGTAGCTCCCTCGAGGTCCTGGAAACCTTAACTCCAAAATTCTTTAAGGACTTACACTCTCCCTAATCCCCTCCCACTTGAAAGTATATAATGAGCCACTCCTCAGGACCCCATCACATTTCTTTCTGCCCACAGTCCTGTTGCTGTGCTTTAATAAAACCACCTTTTTGCACCAAAGACGTCTCAAGAATTCTTTCTTGGCCTTCAGGTCTGAACCCCACCACTTCAAACCACAATAACACCACATTAACAGTTAACACCCAATATATCTTCCTAAGAATGTCCAATAGAAAACATTTTGTTCAGTTCAGTGCTTGCTGTACCATAATACCAACAGAATACAACTAATTTCCTCAGTGACTGCTTCAAATACCTGAATTTAACTTTTGCTCAAGTTTAACAACCTCATAGCTATCTGCCAACATCCTTGTTAAACTGTAACTATTTTTGATACCCTTAAACGGTAACTCCTACACACAGTTTAATAGTGCCTTTTCCTTGACAATATCTGCACATTTTTATCAAGAGAATAATTAAAGTCATGGTATTATGATTAACCAAAGCTCTTTCTAGCAGACCACTGATTAAATCTGATTTTAGCCTATCGTAACAAATGGATTTCCAGAGACAGGAACAAAGTACAGAGTTTTCATGAAAGGAGCTAACAACATGCTTTGTGCTAAGAAGGTGCACTTCAAAATGTAATCCAGAAGATTCAAGTTCTCCTAGAAAGCTTCCACTAATGACACGATGACAAGGTTTACAGATACATAGAGAGGAACATTAAAGGTGTGGTGAACACCTCAGTTAACAGGTAAATAAAGCCTTACAGCACAAAATACATCTGACAAAAATGGGCAAAGGGTGACACTGTAGCTGGCAATTCATAAAGGACCACAATTTCTCCATATGGACAAACCCTGTACAAAATAAAGTGTGCCTTAATTATTGCTTATTTAAGATTACATTTTTACAGGGGCGCCTGAGTGCCTCAGTAAGTTGAGTGTCTGTCTGTGGCTCAGGTCATGATTTCAAGATCCTGGGATTTACCCCTGCATCAGGCTCCCTGCTGGGAGGGGAGTCCGTTTCTCCCTCTCCCTCTGCCCCTCCCCCTTTTGCGCTCACGTGCATGCTCTCTCTCACGTAAATAAAATCTTTAAAAGCAAACAAACAAATAAAATTACATTTTTACAGAGGAATTTAGTACCTGACCCAGAAAATCAATTACATAAAGAAGCATTTATCTGAGGTTTAACATGACATTATACAAATAAAATTTGCATAAACACGAATCTAAATCCAGTCATAACACAGATAACAAGAGACAATGTGAAAACAAAGACAACTAACAGGCAACTATATACAGTAGGACACAGTTGTATTTGTACACTATAAAGTCTTTTACAAAATAATCATCTTAGATCAACAAAAGATCAATCTTCAATGTCATCCTGCAAGGTGGGAGATGTTAGCAATCTCCTCTGGTTTTCTCCAAGGAGCAACTTTAGTATGCCTTGTTATTGCTTTGGTGATTGCCACCCTATCAAGACACCTTGACATAAGTGCTCTTTTGGCCATGGCAGTCTGCATATCCCTGGCCATAATCATAGTTCCTATAGCTAACTAAGTAGAACCATAGCTACCACTATAGTTGTGATCACCACCATAGGCACTATTATAACTTCCATCATCCTTGATCATAATAGTTATTAGATCCTTGGTTCCAGCTTTGGCCCTGACCTGATCCACAGCCACTAGTACCACTTTGTCTACCAACTGCAGCACCCCTTCCATTGTCTTGTTGTTGCTGCCTGTATACCTCTTTGGGTTTTGCAACTTTGATTTCACATTTTCTAAAACCAATGTCATGATATCTGCTTTTAATTAATTAATTTATTTTATTTTTTATTTTTTTTAATTTCAAGTTTTTGTTTAAATTCTAGTTAGTTAACATACAGTGTAATATGGTTTCAGGAGTAGAATTTAGCAATCCATCACATAAATATAATATACCCAGTGCTCAGACGATATCTGCTTTCAAACAATTTCTTGACTGGCTCTTCATCTGTACATGTGATAAAACAAAAATTCTTTTGGAGTCCATCAATTTGCCATCCAGTTTGTGGTCTTTGCATTCTAAAACTTATCAACATAAGCAGCATCTTTGAAAAGCACAAATCTAAGTTCTCTTGATTTTCCAGTCACTGGATCTGTTTTAATTGTACAACCTACAACTTCCCAAATTGAGACGAATGTTCAGTCAGGTATTTCTTGCTTGTATCGCAGCTCAAAGACTCAAATAAACATGAACGTGGCTCAAGCAACTGTCCCACATTCCCCATAACACTGCACGGAGGAGCGCTCAGCAAACCAAAGGTAACCAACAGTGTCAAGCAAAAGAAACCAAGGAAAACAGGTCATTTTCCCCAACTAATGTTTTTCCTCAAGTATTTTCTTTGGGATTTTTCAGTTTATCCCTGTATCTCTAGAGAACTGCAGTGTAAAGCCTCCAAATATAAAATTCATATCCCTACAGAGTAATATACACTAAGTTGACAAATGTTTAACAATAAGCTTGGTAAACAACAACAGCAACAAAAACCCTAATTGTAACATCAGCCCATTGCTATGGTCTGAATATCAATCCCCCCATCCCCCCCAACCACACCATGACCACTTTTGAGCTAACAATGTGATGTTACTGAATGCAAAGTTGGGAAGAGATGTGTGGTAGTAGACTATTGTTTATTTTCCCCGTATAGGTGAAATAGATAAAATAACCTCAAGAGCATGTATGATAATAAAATATACTAAAATAATTTTGATGTAGTTTGTTTTTAACATTTATTAATCTTTAAAAATAATTCATGCAAGTTTATATAATTCAACTTTCAAGAACAGCTGTATTTAACAACCAACTTGTAAGATCGGCTTTCATGTGGCACATGCTGGATCTAGTATAGCACTGTTAGTTGATGTCTTTCATATATTTCATTTGCTAGTTGACATTAAGGATCTGAAATAACACAGATTATTACTTGGTTGTAGTGACTGAGAGTTTTGAACACAAATGAAAATTGGTTTAAACATTTGCTACCTTTCTTTAAATTGACAAAAAAAAAAAAGACAGTGTCAAAAAAAAAGCAGTATCTAGAAAATTACATGACCCTTCCTCTACATTGTCCATTTCATTTATGTCATTTTTAAGTAAATCTCTTTATGAATTCCTTTTTGTTAAAATGTGTACCTGTATGAAATGAAAAGATGATGGAAACAGGGGATTGCACTGCTAATTTTAATCAGTAATTTCAGCCCGGATAAAACTTTCCTTGGCAGTTGCCTCTCATCTGTCTCATTTGTGGATGTGGAAATGAAGAGGCCAAAAGTCAGGTGAAACCCTTTGCTGAGTTCAAGACAAAAGACACAGTGATAAAAGTACACAAAGTATTAAAATCTTGACAGTGGAATGAATTTCTTGATTCATTTAAGATCACATTCTAAGGGATGCCTGGGTGCCTCCGTTGGTTAAATGTCTGCCTTTGGCTCAGGTCATGATCCCAGGGTCTTGGAATCAAGTTCCGCATTGGGCTCCTTGCTCAGCAGGAAGCCTGCTTCTCCCTCTGCCTGCTACTCTCCCTGTTTGTGCTCTCTCCCTCTCATTCTCTCTCTCTGACAAATAAATAAATAAAATCTTTTTAAAAATTACATTCTAAGATTCAATCTAAGATTATACTATAACCGGGCTGCTTTTTCCTCTGGAAATTGCTGTGATTCGTTCATTATAGTTCACCTTGACTCATTCTATTGGCCATCCCTGGTTGAACCAGCAATCCATACCTTTCCAAGTTGGTTCGCTATCCTCTATCTCCCTGAATTTGCAATTAGGACCAATTAGCCAGTTCACAAGGTTGGAATTTTAACACATAACCTCAGTAACGGTACAAACATATTTGTCATGTGGTCTAGAGAAGCAAAGAAAATTCTAGAAGGGAAAATAAAGAGATAAATAGAGAAACAGGGAGAAAAGAGAAAGGCCAAGAGCTTTACAGTACTTGGTTCCAGTTTCTTCCTTAATTCTCATGTGTTCCTGCTTTGGGATTCTATGAAGCATATTAAGTTGGTTTTGTTACATATTTTAAAAACATTAAATAACATAAGGTTTAAGAGTATTTGTATATATCTGGCTCTGTTCATGTCAAAATGAAATATAATATCATGGATCACTGCAGATCCAATTTACTGCTCACATGTATGTATTTCAGCATATTTCCCCAATCCAGATACAAGAATTTTTAAACAAAGAAAGAAATGTCATAAACTTTTAAATACATAGATTAGATGTGTTTTGGAAAGGAGTAGGAAAGCACTGAGGGAGTACTCTGTATATGCTCCAGAAATAAATAATTACCTGCTCTCAAGATTACTCCTTATGTTTTCCAATCTGTATGTAGCAAGTGAGTCAGTTAATTAACACTTATCAATTATAAGCTGACAGGTAATACAGAAGAGTCAGAATGCAGAACATCATACCTGCCTTGTATGCAATCAGTTAAGTCTTGGGAGACAGTCACAAACACATGGAAATAGAGTTTATAATAATAGTAAACATAGCTCTTAACTTTGAGCCTCCATGGGTCATGCTATCCTTTTCCATTTGCAAATCCATTATTCTTTTCCATTTAAGATATCTGTGCATTAAGGCTAATATCCTTGAGGAGATAAAAGCCAAATGCCAAAGCAGATTTAATCACAAGTTATGCAGATGGTGGTGATTTGATTAGGAATTCGTGCGTCGGACTGTCATCTGTGATCTCGGCAGGACTTTTTTTCTTTCCTGTTGTGTAGTTTGGCCACTTGTGTTAAATGATAACTCAAAAAATATAGTTTGGTCAATACTGTAGTAATATATAATTTCTGATTTTTAAAATTCAATCTTCATGTTTCTTATCTCCTCAACAAAATTATCAGTCACTTTCTCTTTCTAGTTTCATCACAGCATAATTCTTATATAATAATTTACAATTATCTAACATGCTGCCATCTGCCGTTGTAGAGGAAAACTCTTTAATGTTTATCTTCTGGGAGTTATGAAATAACACTGGTGATAATGTGTACATCAATCCATTATCTGTAGGTATTCTCTATAAGGGAGGAAATGAAAATAAAATAACAGGAAGAAAATGATATATTGCACCTTACAGACATGAGATTTGCTATCTCTTGCTATCTCTGTTTCTCTCTCTCTCTCTCTTTCTTTCAAATAAATAAAATCTTAAAAAGTAATTAAAAAAATACTTATTTTCATATAATTGCTCACTGAATCCTTAACCTGTTTAAAAAAACTGTATTAGCATGTATTTGAGAAAACATACCTGTAATTGATTCTACAATCTAGAAAATAATTTGCAGATACTCTAGCTTTAATGGAATGGATAAGTTATAGCAACAATTCAAAAAATTCATAATGGATAAATATATGATAAGTTAATGTTCCATTTAATTATTATACTCTATATTTTAATAATTTCTGAATAAGAATTTTCATTGTTAAATTAGCATAGTTGGCTCCTATTTTCTTTCTTTCTTTTTTTTTATGCTCCTATTTTCAATCTAAGATTATGACATTAACTATATTTTGGGAACACATTCTTGGTCATATGCCTACCTGTGTTTCAAGGCGGTGTCTTCTAAAACTAATGTGGCCTCTTAGTTTCAGGGCTAGTTCTCCTTATATTCCTAAAATATCTTAGCATCCTGCAAAGATGTTGCATATGTAATCTCTATAGAATGTAGGAATGCTTCCTAAGCACCTTCACCATCCTAATGTACTATCAAATTGAACCAATGAAGAAGAGCAATTATTCCCTTCAATATGCCACCCTATTAAGCTCAATAACTTATATTCCCATTGGTTCTTACAGAATGTTTAGCAGTATTACCTTTGTGCAAATTACCACCATTCCTAAGGGCCAGACCTGGATGTCTCTGTGTGACTTTGAACCATTTCAATGGGTCGTCTGCCCACTGTAGTATCATTGCCAATTTTGAATGTTCTGCCTGTCTTCAGTGAGAAGGAACATCTTTTGAAACGCAGAGTTAGAAAATGGTTGCATTAGTTATGTATTGCAGCAAAATAATATTACCATAAATTTCGAAGCTTAAAATAATATTTATTGTCTCACACTTTCTGTATGCAGGTCAGCAGTCTTGTCTTTGGTTAGTTGAATACTCTGCTTTATGATCTCAAACAGCCTATCAAGGTGATGGCCAAAGTTGCAATCTGAAGCCTCTTATGAGGCCTGACTAGGAAGAAACCTACTTTCAAACATAGTGGTTGTTGACAGAATTCACTTCTTTTGGGGCTACTGGACTGAGATCCAATTTTTCTTGCTGATTTTTAGCCATCCTCAGTCCCTGCACTTTTTTTTTAAAGATTTTATTTATGTATTTGACAGAGAGAGAGAGAGATCACAAGCAGGCAGAGAGGCAGGCAGAGAGAAGGGGGGGAATAGGATCTTGCTGAGCAGGGAGCCAGATGCGGGACTCGATCCCAGGACCCTGAGATCATGATCTGAACCGAAGGCAGAGGCTTAACCCACTGAGCCACCCTGGTGCCCAATCCCTGGACTTCTGATATGGACTTAACAGCTTGCTTCTTCCAGGCCAGCAAGGTAAAGTATCTTCCCAATATGGGTGTTGCTGTTTTATGCAACATAATCATGTGCATGTAATCACATATACTCTATCATCTTTACCATATTCAACTGGATTGAAGCAAGTCGCACTCAAGAGGAAGTGGTAGCATAAAGATGTGAATGCCAGGCAGCAGGAATCATAGGGTCCACCTTAGAATCTGTGTCTCTAAGAACCTCATTGCCAAAAAGAAGTTGAAAATCTACTACTTGGCTATATCACCTTCTCCTCAAGTTTGTCAACCTCTTCTTAGGTTCCTGGCTGGACTCAGTCTGAGAAGTTCCCATGCGTGCCTGTACAAGATGGCCTGCCCTGAAAGTTCACGTGTCTGACCTCTGGAACATCTTGCAACATGGAGTAATTCCTGTGAGGAGATTGTTCTACAAATGTATTTATTTATATTCTAGTTACTCTCTGAGTGGACGAATATCAGAACTTTTCTGTGGTGACAGAATCAAACTATATTCAGCACGTCTTCCTCATCAGATATTACTTCAGTGACACACTTTTCAGCTAAAATGCTGCCTTTTTTTTTTCATTTGGAGAACAGATGTGAACCATCTGTTTTTAATCAAAAAATCCATATTAAATTACACCTTTAATTCGAGTGATAAGTAGGAAAACATCTTAAATGTAATTTGACTTGTGTATATGATTTCTTCATTAGATTTACCTCCTTTAAAATATGTCAAAACCTCATTACCTTGAATGCTGATGATGTAATGAAGAGATTAAGATTCTGTACACTGTATAAACTGTGAAGAGCTACAGGAGCAAATCTGAATTACACAAGCATGTGTTGAGAGGATCATTAAGTAATTTGGTCCATTTAACATTACATGCCCATGTGACTGTTCATATTTCGGTACTTTTATCTTTTGAAGTGAGAATAGATTGAAAACAACTTTTGAATTTATTATTCATTGCTCTTACTTCTGTCTATGTATCTCCCTCAAAAGTGAGGGGTAAAAACTCAGACGCCTTTATGTATCTAATCCATATAATCTTAAAACAAAGATTTAAAAGATTTAAAAAAGATAAAGGTAATGCTTTTGTATGATGTAGAGAGTTCTATACTTTTTCCTAATTTTATGGGCAAATTCATGGCCATGGAGGGAGAATTTACCCAAAATGATTGAAAGTTTTTCCATCAAAGAGGTAATTTACTGTGTAATTTACTCATCGTCAGACAGATGAGACTAGTACATGTCTTTATCTCAAAAATGTCTTCATAATTTAAGACATAATGGAGGGAGATTCCTCTCCCCACTCATTGGATGTAATGTCAGCACAGCCCTGCACTAGCATGATTCCAGGAGGCACAAGAAAGAGAGAGGGAATTAAAAAGAGAGAGAGAGAGAGAGAGAGAGAGAGAGAGAGAACAGATTAGTGCAGCTGTGATAATCTCCTTTTGGGAGTGTCTGGTTCTCTCTGAGGAAAACACTGTTGCCCTTCCAGGTTACCTATATACTCTGGCTTTTTGCAGATATCCCCAGTGCATATCTCAGCCCTGACCTTGGCCCCAGAGACCTGTATCTTTCCAAATCACAGCCAAAGATTCTTAGCGGGGCTTTATCCATAATAGATGCCAACTTAAATTCTATCAAAATCACGTATTTTTTCTTTTGGTTTTCATTTCAAAAAATCATGTTAACATTGTACTCCATTCCAAAATGTTGAAAGCCCTGATTTTAGATTAAAAAAAAAACCTAAGTTAAAAGAGGTGATCTTTAAGACTGGCGTAGGAAAACCAGTAACCGTTTCAGATGTGTAGCTAGGCAGGAGCCAGGCCAATTCGTGCACTATCAACAGGCATCAGGGGAAGCACCAAAAGAAATCTTGCATGGCACGTCTGGCCCAACCAAGCAGGCAGACACTGACTTGATTTCTCTTCTAGGCCAGAAAATCAGGAGAGAGAATCTTGTACCATGTAATGCCAAAGCCCAGGATCAGACAGGCAGAAAGACCTCACAACATTAGTTATGATGAGTGGGGGATTAAGAGTGGTGTCAGTTATGGAATTGTTGCTTGTAATACTGCCAAATGTTGAGAGAAGTTGTCAGACAATGAGCTCATAGGCACAGAAAAGCATCAGACTTGCAAATGCTTCCTTACTAACTAGATGAAGGCTACTGAAACCTTGTCAAATCTGACTTATGCTCCTATCTGGTACAGAGAGAAGGGCTAGGGGTAGCTTATGGAGAACTGGATAACACACAATTCACTGAAAAGTGAGAAATAACAATACGCATGGCAGGAAAAAGATCCTAGAAGATAATACTTAAAAAGTAAAGTATGAACAGTGTTAGTTAGATGTTTACTGAGTAGAAACTATGTGACAGGACTCCTCCGCACATCAGGGATGAATCCAAGTCCTGGCTTCTCATACTCAGTTAGCAGAAGAGAGATCATAAACAAAACAACTAAGTCAGTTATGTTTTATGTCAGGAGGGAACACATTTTAGAAGAAAACTAAAGTCAACAAATCTAATAGCCAGATAATTTGCGTTTATGGGGCATAGAGATAGGACTAAAATTTTATTATTTTATTTTTTAATTTTTTTGAAGATTTCATTTATTTTTTTGAGAGAGACAGTGAGAAAGAGAGCATGAGCAGGGGGAAGAGAAGGGGAGAGAGAAGCAGGCTCCCCACTGAGCTGAGAGCCCAATGTGGGGCTCGATCCCAGGACCCTGAGATCATGACCTGAGCCCAAGACAGCCACGTAACCAACTGAGCTATCCAGGCACCCCAGGACTGAAATTTTAAATAGAGCTACAGCCTTGGCCTTCTTGACAAGGTAACATTTGAGTACCTTGGGCAAGAAGGTAACAGAGTGAGCCAAACAATCAGGTTTCTGGAAGTAGAGGGTAACAGGCCAAGGGAGCAGTACTGACAAAGGTCCTGAGATGAGCACGTGCCTGGAGAGGGGAGAGCAAGTATGGAGGCTCGGCGGAGAGATCCCGCTGGGTGGAGTCCAGAACAGTAGGAGGCCAGTGTGGTTGGGGGAAAATGAGCCAGCTGGTGAGTTAGACAGATAAGGTCAGAGATACAAGAGAAAGAGTATAGATCATCACGGCCCTTTTAAGCCATTGTCAGGACTGAGAGTTTGTTGTCTGAGAAATGAGAAAACATTGAAGCACTGGAGAAGAAAAGTGAAATGATGTGACTTATGATTTAACAGTCTCACTCCAGGTGCTAGATTGGGTGATTTTTTTTTTTTTTCTGTTCAGAGCCTATCTAAACTTTTTAAATTTTTCATATTATGGTATATAATTAAAATTAAACTTTCATTCTTTTTTTTCCCTCTTTTCTTCCTTAAGGCTGGTGCCAGGAGCTGGAACAAAAATCTCATCATTTTTGGGGACTCCGATAGAAAGATATGGCTATAGAAAGGCATTATCATTATAAAATAACAACAGCACTCCTAAAAAGATAGAGTCTGTGGCAGTGGTCAAGTAAATGTTCCCTAAGTTTGGGGGGGGGAAAATATATATATATACATATATATATATATATGTATATATATATATATATATATATGTATATATATATATATATATATATGTATATATATATATAGTCACCTGCTGGCAGCAGTGTGGTAGTAATTATTCAAATTACAAATAATCTTTTGCAGAGAAGATAAAGAAAGGGATTTGTCCTCCTCCTACTGCCTGAAAAAGAAAAATTTTTAGAGATGCTCATCACACTCCTACAGTCTTGGAAACCAGAGCACTCCTCAAGAAATTGTTTTGCTTTTTTTATTGTTGTTGCTCTGGCAAGCAGATGGAAGTCACAGGCTTGACCACAGTCCATTGTTCTGAAGCAAGATACTTCAGGAACTTTTAGTCCCTACTAAGAATGCAGATTATCTATTACAACAATCCAAGAATGCCTGGAATGCTTGCAAATTACCTAGGAGAAGTCTCTCTCCAGCTAAAATTATCGCTTTCTTTTATGGTTCCATACTAACAAAAATAAATCCAGCACTGTATTGCCTCGTGTTAGTTAAGTTATAGTTGAATATCTTGGCAAAGCCATAATTTCTGCCTTATCTAAGTTGTTAATGTTCTTGTTGGATAGTGAGTTCATATGTATAATGTAACTAAAAATAAGTGAACCAACTACCTGGTAAGTAAAAGAGGGCTCATTGGGAACAGTAGTGACATGAGGCCATCAACTAAAGATCATAATTAATTCTCTTCTGTGTAACTGAGGTCTATCCAAAAAAAAATGTGAAAATATCAAAAGTTAGTAAAATCCATTTGACTGGCCTCAGCTATTTTGTGTACTGGAACTTTTTCCCCATTATGGTTAAAAGAATCTAAAAGAGCCCCCAGCCAGTATTCTCCAATTTAAAATAAAAAAAAAGGAAACAATTTAATTACAATAAAATTGATTTTGAAAATCAAGTTCCTTTTTTATTTTGCAGTTTCATTTATTAAAATGTTTTCAAAGATGACAGACGGTTCCTGAGAAAAATGAAAGCAATCACTTTTCTCAGGCTTATATATTCCCTGGATATATAAATTTATTAAAGTCAGTCAGGAATTAGGTAGCTGTGCTTTTCAATAAATAAGGAATGCAAACCTGTCAAAGACATTTATAAATTGTTAATTAATGTTAATTGAGTGAATTGACTAGCATTAATTGACTAAATTAAGAGCTTTTGAAATAATAAAGATTATACTTTCCTATCTCCACTCCTATCCCATATGGGTGTAGTCATAGAGTCTAATCAATTTTCACATGTCACCCTCAGTGGCGCTTTCTGAAAAAATTGCATGTCTGTGAAGGTTCTGTCTTAGGTGATTAAGAAAGGGAAATGAGTATCCAGTTCGTGATTTTAAGGGCATTGTCATGAGAGAGTGAAAGTAACATGCTTCTACTGGTTAGCAAGTAATTCCCTCAAAATTTTACTCAGCTGCTGGTGTTACTAAACACTTTTCTGTTCAGAAAACTAAAGCAGTTGAGGCAAAACGAATGAAGCCCTAATTTCTACTGAGAAAGGCTCACAAGCAAATCTCATGTGGCCTATTGCTTCTGATTTAATAATCCTGTGGGTGATGGACAAGGCTGCCAGGCCTCCCACCGTAAGTTTTAAGAACAGAAGGCCTCCCATTGTAAGTTTTAAGAAACTGTAAAAGGATTGTTTCTTCGAACACTGCCCTGCTTTGGTATGCAGTCCATGTGTTCTAAGGATGCTTTAAGACTTGATTAAAGAATGAATACCTGAAAATGGATGCCAATGAACTTCCAAATCATGTTCTGAGGGAAGCTGGTGATACTTGTCAATTGCCAGCTGCTACTTTCTTTTTCTTTCTTTCTTTTTTTTAGCTTTATTGAAGCTGAGAAAGATTATAAGATATTTAAAGTGTATAATGTGATGCTTTGATAAACTCATACTTTGTGAAAAGATTCCTCTCATCGAGATAATGTAACCATCACCTCACATATTTACCTCCTCTTTTTTTGTTGTCGTTGAGAATGCTTAAGCCCTACTCTTTTATTAAATTTCAATTACACAATACAGCATTACCAACTAGAGTCACCATGTTATACATTAGATCCTCAGACCTTATTTGTTTTATAACTGAAAGTTGGTAACTTTTTTCAACTTTTCCTTATGCCCCCCATACCCATCCTCCTGGCAACCACTTCTATCCATCCTTCTACCGCATCACAAGATAAATGCATAGATTGTAAATGAAGCTTCCTTCATGAAAAAGGGGAAATTTGATTAATGGAGTAAGTGCTATTGTTTCTTGTTTCCTATACATTTATTAAAAAAAGAAAGAACTCATTTCTATTTATTTTTTGTGGAAACCAGGTCTTCAGTGTTTATGTACATTAAACTCACGTGAGGAGGTTGTGGAAGAGTGGCAGAAACTGCTTCATTAAAGCCTCATTTCCCTATCCACTGTCTCTAAAGGAATGCACCATATACCAAAGAGATTTTCTGTTGATAGAGAACCAAGTTATACCCTCACAATATTCTCTACATGTGTGTACCACATCTGTTCTTCTGGAGAATCCTCCAAAATCCTTGTGGAAACCACATGAATCTGAGCACACTTCGTTCTGCTGAAATCCCTGGACTGCTTGGAGAATTATTATTAAAGCATGGCTTTAAAAAAAAAATAAAGCATGGCTTTTCCTCTGAATTACGTATGCTACTTATATTTTATCTTGCTAAAATTTTACTGGAAAGAGAGCAACTCCCTTGGGTAGCTTCGGTGGTAGAGAAGGAGAAAATGAAAGAAATTCTACCAATATACAAATGACATTATATCTCATTTAGCACTTGTTTAAAGGGTTTTATAAATGTTTTTCTCATTACTTTTTCATACTTCATATCTTTCTTCTGTTTCCTTTTACAATGACGAGGTATATCTATTTCTGTGTTCCTATGTATCTATCATCTATCTATCTCCAGTGTCTTTCTGAGAGAAAAGTTGAGAGAGATGGAGAAAGAGGAAACAGACTACTTTGAAGGAGGACAAGAGAGAAGACAAAGCTTACTTGCTTACTTATTTATCTGTCAACCTCTGGTCTCAGTCTTGATGGAGCCATCACTGCCTCAAGTTTTCTTATCTAAGTATGCTAGAGAATGAGTCTCTCCCCAAAAGACACACTGCCCAGAAATTCTCTTCCTTGGTTGTTAGTTATTGTTATTTTGTTGTAAGTCTAAGGAAATACCCTTCTCTTTGCCATGCCCTAAAGAAAATTGTCTCTTTTCTTGAGTCAGCGAATGATAATTTCAGTTGCTAAGGGATAGATGCTATTCCAAAGAGTTAAGTAACACGGCCTTTTGATTTAATATGTAATACAGTTATCCGATATTAGCCACCCTAATTTCTTAGCCTTCTGCTCTTTAAATAACTTTTCTTGAATTCTTTTTTTCCCCAGAAATATTAATAGTGAGGAAGCTCTTCCTCCCTCAGTAATTCCACCTCCTCCTAACCTTTGAAGACGCACCAGAGAGGTTCATTCACAGTCAAGCACAGAAGACATTGCCTGTTAGAGTCTCGCCTCAGGCGCAGTACACAGCTGCACTTCTCTCTACCTGACATGACTGACACTGAGTATTTCATCCATACCGTTGTTTCTTTTCTTTTTCAGAGCACTTATAATCAGCGTCTTTTATTTCTCTAATCAAAATCTTTATAAATAGTGAGCATGTAAAGCTTCTCATAATATGGAACAAGACGTAAAAACTAAAAAAATTCCCGCGACTTATTCCTTCCCATTGATGTAACATACTTAAATAATTTCTTGAGAAGGGCCTCCTTGTTGCACATGGTGGTACACTCGGGACAGTCATTAAGTTCACCACTTTTCCTGATGAAGGAAGGATCCTCACAGGACAGATGGCCATGTAGCCTTAAGTAGGAAAACAAGGTTTTCCAAAGATCCCTCACTATATCCTCCCCTTACATCTTCCTTACTCCTTAAACCATACATTTTCATTCAAATTTAAATTTTTATCCAGATGACCTAACTCAGATATTGAGCAGCGATAAAGCACAATTACTCTTTTTGCTTATCTTCCTATAATGATCCCATGATCCTTACTTATTTTTCTTCAGCCTTAAAAGGGTCACCTCTAGGGTGCCTGGGTGGCTCAGTGGGTTAAAGCCTCTGCTTTCGGCTCAGGTCATGATCTCAGGGTCCTGGGATCGAGGCCCGTATAAGGCTCCCTGCTCAGCGGGGAGCCTGCTTCCCCCTCTCTCTCTCTCCGCCTGCCTCTCTGTCTTCTTGTGATCTCTCTCCTCTGTGAAATAAATAAATAAAATCATAAAAAAAAAGGGTCACCTCTATTTCTTTTTTTTTTTTTAAAGATTTTATTTATTCATTTGACACAGAGAGAAAGATTACAAGTAGGCAGAGAGGCAGGCAGAGAGAGAGGAGGAAGCAGGCTCCCCGCCGAGCAGAGAGCCCGATGTGGGCCTCGATCCCAGGACCCTGGGATCATGACCTGAGCCGAAGGCAGCGGCTTTAACCCACTGAGCCACCCAGGCGCCCCGGTCACCTCTATTTCTGCTGCTGTAAACATGGATATGTTATGGTGCTCTAGACTTTTGAGTTATACCTTACTTTTATGTGATCCTCACATTGATCTGAAAATTTTCTGAGGAGGATTCTTCAGAACATTGTGAAAATAAGATCTTTCTATTACATTTCTTACATGTTAAATCATGTTAAATCAATTCATATTTTGTATATGAAGACATTAGCGACTTTTCTTGGTTATTACAAAATATTTCTATTGTAGTTTTTATGCAATGCAAGGAATATTTAAAATTCAATAAAAAGGCACTTGCTTTGTAGAAAGTGTTTGAGTAGGAAAATATAAGAAAATTCAATGATGTTTAAAGATGAAGGTATAAATCATCTATTCAACATTGTCTTCCAAGTACTGGATTTTCAGATGAAGACAGATACTTAAGGGATGTTATCCATAACAAAGATAGCAAAAAAGCATGTATCCGTACTTTATTATTTTTTCTTCAGACTAATATATCCAAAAAAGTATTTTTTAGATGAAATTGTATTCAAGGGTCCCAAATATGTTTTTTCTCAGATTGAGTTAGTTCCTAGGTTTGTTAGTAAGTCAAACATAATCAGTGACTAAAAGAAGCTAAAACTGAGGCACGCTAGTCTAAAAGGAGTCATCCAACTGTAGCATTAACCCTTCAGTAGGTGAATAAAATGATAAATTATGGCCTGCAAGGACTTAATTTGAGCAAATGCTTATATCTTGAGTATCTATTGGGAAAAGGGTCTCATATTACCATTCATTCTTAAGCAGAGTACTCTGCATGCAAGTCAACAGATTATAGAATTGTGGGTCCCAGTGGTTCGAATAGTATCAAAACCAAGTTTGGCAAGGAATGGCATCCAGTTTTTTTAAAAAGGAAGCTGGAAACAACTAGCCCATCTTGTGAGGGGTATGGCCAACTTTATGTTTGAGCAGCATGTGTTGCAAGGTTGGAAGAATAAAATAAATGGAAGCCTTGCCTGAAGGTATATAATGGGGAGGAAAAGCATGTTAAAACTTGAAGATGTCAGTTAAAACTTGAAGACGATGACAATCAAGATGTGGCCATAGGATGTACTATATCTAGAAGTCACTGAATAGTGTTTTATTAATTTTTTGTTAATTTTCATTTTATTTTTTTTAGAGAGAGAGAGAGAGCATGCATGCATGGGGGAGGGACAGAAGAAGGAAGGGAGAGAGTGAGAGTCAAAATTAAGAGTCAGGGGCTTAACTGACTGAACCACCCAGGTGCTCCTGGGTATTGTTTTAAGTATCCATTGAAGTCTATGTATCCATGAACAAAATTTTTTTCAGTTAGGAAAAATACCTCAATATATTTTAAAAAGCCAAGAAATTGCAACATCCAACTGTGTATTCAACCTTCAAGTTGCAAATTTCAGTTAGAAGAAAAAGAGGATTAGGGGCACCTGAGTGGCTCAATTAAGCATCGGACTCTTGATTTTGGCTCAGGTCATGATCTCAGGGTTGTGAAATGGAGCCTTGTGTCATGCTCCAAGTTCAGCAGGGAGTCTGCTTGAGATTCTCTCTCTCCCTCTCAAATTAATAAATCTTAAAAAAAAAAAAAGAAGAAGAAGAAGAAGAAGAAAGAGAATTAGATAATTCAAGCCTTAAGAACAATTATCTTTCAGGCGCCTGGGTGACTCCGTGGGTTAAAGCCTCTGCCTTCAGCTCAGGTCATGATCTCAGGGTCCTGGGATCGAGTCCCGCATCAGGCTCTCTGCTCAGCAGGGAGCCTGCTTCCTCCTCTCTCTCTCTGCCTGCCTCTCTGCCTACTTGTGATCTCTCTGTCAAATAAATAAATAAATAACCTTAAAAAAAAAAGAACAATTATCTTTCAAGTTCTTAAACCTATTCAGAAAAGTCTAAGATGACCTAGGAGAATGAAAATCATTCTGGGTGTCTGCTGCTCTGGTTTCAGAACTGGTCAATCTCTGCTTGTAATATCTTGTTAAATCGGATGTGGATTGCCTTCCTTGAGTGAGTAAGACTCTTTTGACATTGGAATGATTTAGAATTAAGTATGTATATCATTAAACAAATAACAGTCATTGTATTTATATTTGGGAGTTAAGAAACTGTATATTTGATATTTTATACTCTTATAATGTTTAAGAGAATTAAGTCCATTAAAGAATCAACCATGTAGCTCCAATCTGCAGGTGCAATTAAAAAATTGATTTAAACTTAGGATGTTAAATTAAGCTCTCCTAAACTTATTCAATATAAAGGATATTATAATATTTTGAAAACATAAAGGTCTCCATATTTAGTCATTTAGACTTCATTAGTTAAGAGGGAAATCAAATATTTATAATGCAATTTAGAATGATATTAAGTGAAACCTCTCAAGGTGAATAAAATTTAATACAGTTAAAATAGAATTAAGTATCTGTTTTATGAATTAAGTTTAATAAACTAAAATACAATTATTTCTATCAAGAAACCTTAATGTCTCCTTTGCTTGCAAATATCATCCCTAGATATTTTAAAAACTCATATCATCAATGGGTAGATATACAATTTGGTGCAAGTTTCTGTGGTGAAGCTATTCCTGAAAAACAATTATGTTTCTGGCATTTAATTGGAGGGCTAGATATCAGTTTTCTGATAGTTTTCTAATAGCTTTTGGTATCAGATAACAGTAGAAATGAATCTGCAGTTATGACAATATATCAGGATCTAGGAAAGACAAATTTCTATATCCATCCATATCCACACACACACACATCCACACACACTTTCTTCATGGATCTTTTCAATCCCCGTCTTTAGTCAATGAAATGAAAAGGGCATAGCATCCCCACATAGATATTTCTGCTATCATCATTTCTGGTTAGATGAAAGTGAAATACAAACAAGAGGAGAATTCCTATAAGGAAAATACCTCTGAGTATCTTTAATAGGTAAAACAAATGTGTTAAATAATTGAAATTATCCCAATTTATTTAGTGAAAATGAAAATCGTTTGGTAGAGATAGTGAATAGTAGTTTCCCTTTTATTTTCACCTGCAAACCATTCTTTCATCTGAATAATGTAGTCTCTGATTTAAAATCATTGTATATTTTCTAGAAGAACATTAACATGGAAAAATGAGTTCTGAAATCTTTTAAGTCAATGTTACAACTATGTTTTAAAATGCCATTTCTATATATTCTATTTTTGATCTGTTTCTCCTAATTACAAGTGTTATTATATAATATTTTTAATGCTCCACACAATCCAAGGAGAAAAATAGGGAAAAAATGCTTTAATAAAAATGTTATGTCAGTTTTGAATAAGCCAAATGTAAATAAAAGTGGCTTAACTGTTTTGTTCAGACCTTTCGTGGTTGTAAAACTAAAAAGAGTTTAGCTTAAAACTTCAAATATAAATTAATGTAAAAAGTCAAAATAAAATGAAGTGTGGTATTTCCATGGGTTTTTTAGCAGAAGAGTAATTTTTGGACTTTTAGCTATATTTGTGAATTTATAACTTTTTTTTAAACCTATAACCCTTTTAAAAATGTCTATTTAATGCTCCTGAAGTTGATTTTTCTATTTTTTGCATCAGCCTACTTTATTTTAACTTAGTATGGTAATATATTTTCTCATTCTTTTTCAAAAATCTTTAAAATATGTTTTATCATGCACTGCTAATTTGATAAATAGAATAATTTAAAAATTCATTTATTAGTTATGCAAACTTATAAGTAACAAGTGGCTGATAATTACGGCCTTTCCCCTAAATTCATTATTCCTGAATTTTTCATTCACACACTAATAGAGGGAGAACAAGAAAATGACAGGGATTTCTCTTCAGGTTCTTCTATCAAACATAGAAATCAGTGTTCACGGTTCCAAGTAGTACCCAGTCAAATAGTAAGAGACTACATGTCATTCAGAATGTCTCTCTTTTTTTCCACCCTTCTGAGAATGTTTTCACGTTAAAACAAAACACAACTCAACACAAACAATGAAAAAAAACCACAACTGATATACAAAGAGAAGCCATAGTTACTCATCTATTACATCTACCAGTTAGTTGTAAATTCTCACTCTAAAGAAATTACTTTTAAATTAATATATAAGCTGGTATTTATTAACATTAGAATCTATATTTTCAGTAGGAATAATACCTTTGAAACTCAGAAGACTACATAGTCATTATCTCATTTTTTTGATAGCATAACTGTGATAGAGAAAGGACAAGTATTTTCACTATCCTAATGGTAAGTAAACAAAGGTGCAAAACCAGAAAGTTTTGTCCAAGTGTCTAATGAAGTAATTCCACAATTAGAAATTTTCATCATTACTTGTGGTCTCTGTATACTTCATCTAGATAAAATAATATTTACAAGTACCATTTATGGGTTATTTTCATCTAGCCTGCCCTGCATCATGTACTTTATATGAGCCATCTTATTAAATTTTCATAAAAACTTTATAAGGGAATTACTGCTCTCATCCCCATTTTACTGACAAGAAACTGAGTACTGAAGAGTGATAGATGTCATCCAAGGTCAATAGCAGTCATAAGTGCAGAGACATCACTCAAGCCAGCCATTCCAATGTCAAAACCTATGCACTTGTTAAAGTCCCTTGATTTTATAGACTGAATTGTGTTCCCCCAAATACATATGTTGATACTCTAAACTGCAATGTGACTGTATTTGGAGATATGGCCTTTAAGGAGATAATTGATGTGAATAAAGTGATAAGGGTGGGGACCTTAATTCAACAAGACTGGTGTCTTTGTAAGAAGAGAAAGAGACAGAGGAAGGCACATGCTTGGAGGGTACCTGGGCATGCAACACAGTGAAAAGTCAGGACCACCAGAAACCAACCCTTTGGCACCTTGACCTTGGACTTGCAGCCTGCAGAACTGTGAAAAAATACATTTCATTTTTATAAGAAATCTAGTCTGTAGTATTCTGTTAGGGCAGCCTGAGCAGACTTACACAATGGTATCTGGTTTGATGATTTGGTGCCAAGTCTTCTGATTTTGGTCCTCCCTGGGCTATATTTAAGATGTATATTCTCATCAGTAAATAGTTGCCTTCACACTCTTGATTGCTTCTCCTCCTCTTTTTCTTTCTTTCTTTCTTTTTTTTTTTTCTCATTGTCAGCTAAGGAAATACTTGAAGGTTATTGATGATTTGTGCTGTTGCCATGAGCGGGGAAGAAACTCTTATTTTTTGCTTATTGAACCTGAAAGAACTTATGCTATGAAAGATATGCTTTCGTTTGGTTATCTGTGTCTCTACTCTGGTATTATATATCAAGTGTCTTCCCCACTGTTGGTCATTCCTCAAAGAGCAGTATTAGCTGCAGCAGATGTCACAAGAGACATATTGACTATGAAACAGGCAGCCAGAATGTAATGGCTCAAACCCGAGAGTGCTAATGGCTAAATTGTTACTATTAATTGTGTAAATGTTTAATTTGCCCACAATTTCAAGTAATATTTATGATTCTCCTGCTCTGCACAGCCATCCATGTATATATTTGTGGGCATCTGTCTTACCATATGTATGTGTGCTTGTGTGCATGAGCATTCTGGATTTCCATTACTATCATGAAATATTCCTCTGGGGGGCTGTGAGGGCAGAAACATGAGCTTGATTTCTTTAGACCCTCAAGAGGCCATTCTAAATTTTATATCTCTGAGTGCTCCAATGCACAGTCATAAGATTAATGTGCTGCAGTTCTCAGGATCCTTCTAGTGAAACTGACTCTCTGGATGCGTATTATTTATGGATTTTATGTTATCTTCTTAAATGAGAAAGAGAGAGAAAGGACTTGTGAATGTGTAAACTAAAATCAATAGAGATAATAGCCTCTCACACCAAGAAGGTTGGGATGTCTCTGTTTATTTCATAAATGCTCTTGTAGATTAGATGTACTCTTTCTCACTAAGTGACTTCATGCTTTCCTTGCATTTCTTCCTTCTTTTTCTTTTTCTGCTTCACCGTATTTCATTTTCTTTCTCTGCTTTTTTATCTCCCACACAGAAAATCATTTTGGATTTCATGATTACTTGACTAAATAAAGTCACTGACACAGGTCACAGGAGGAGGCAGGAACCCATTTATTTCACAGTGTGATAGTGATAGTTCAATATTCAGAAGAGAGCAATAGTGGTGTGTATGGAAGTTTTTTTCATGCATGATCATTATTTGAAAGATTTTATTCCTAATAGTGTCTTGTCTTAGGATTTTGTAAAATACTGTTAAATGAACTGATGTCCAGAGAGATGTTTGTAAATAAATATATTTTAAAAACTCACTATTTATATAGAGCACTATTCAATATTATCAGCAATTAAAAAAAATCAAAAAGGATTGAATAACTGAATTTATTTCCTTGACTTTTTCCTGTGTCTGTGTTAAAGTGAGACTATATCTTTAAAGTCATATTTAACTACTATAAATGTTCTGTATAAATTATGACTTTGCTATAAGATATGATACAAAAGAAACCTTAATGCTTCTTCCTTTATGGTCACAGCCATAAAGAACATAAAATTCATTTTGACACTTTTATTAGCCACATATTTTTTTTCTTCTACCAAATTAGTTGTATTGAATCTATACAAAATCTCAATGATTTTGTATTTACTTACTCAGACTTTTCTACATCATTTTAAGTTCTTAGGACACTTCCTCTGTGTAGGAATCACATAAATACTGTTTATCTAAAATACCAGCAACTTATAATTTAACTGATTTGCATTTTCTAATGGGCATGGGTTGAGGATAATGGCTAGTGGCAATTGTGATCTATCATACTATGTAACTACCTCAAGACCAACGATGTATGTTCATCCCAGTCCACTTGATAGAAATGTTCAAAACATGTTGCTAATTATAAATTAAGGAATGGAAACTTTCCCTTCATATTTGTCTTGCCTTTTCTGCTGGTGATCATGAATGTCTTTTTATAGGAGTGGAAATTTCATTTTATAGCCACATTGAGCATATAGTATATAATGCAAAACAATTAAATGATCAGGACAAAGAAATTACCAAGTATTATTTCACACTGTGTAGAAGAAAATAACCATTGCATTCTTGAGTTTTCCGTCTTTGTTACTACTCGTGTTAGTACAGAATATTTAACCACCTGAGATCCATTAATTGGATAGATACTACACAGTATGCTTTACTTTATTGATCCCCATTGTATCAGAGAAAACTACAGTATGAACATCATTTCAAAATCCTATAATTGCACAGATCATCTTCACTTTCTTCTAAATAATGCTGGTTATATCAGTATCAGTGAGTTGAGTATTAAACCAGAATATTACAAAATCTCCAGCTGTTGCCTTTTCTGTTAACTCTAATTTACATTTAATTTCTGCACTTCATTTTCATTATCACTACAAAAGTCTTTTATTTGGCTTATTGTTACCATGAGTTTCAGATTAAGTTAATTATGTGTATAAGTTATATTTTTCACATGACTTTAATTAAATATATAGTATTTTAATAGATCTCGCCATACATTCATTTTGGTTAGTTTTTTACTAATGTGCAAAAATAATTTTCATTTATGACATAGAACATAATGAGACTAAAAATAATTTTATACTTAACAGGCAAAACATGTCTTTGATTATAGTTTATAGCTATCTTATGGAAGTCTTTTGAATATTTGCCATTTATACCTGAAGTTGTCCCAGTGTGGTAGATCAAAAGATTATGGTTAGCATGGGGACCAGGCATAAATTTGTAAAAATTCTCATAGCTAATAGTAAGAGCAGATAGTTTATTGTTGTATAAAATTGGAGGGGTGCAAACTCCTTCCTATTTTAGCCTATTGATACGTAAAATTTCAAAAACTTTCTCATTTCACTTCATTTTTAAGGACAAAACATGGTTTTCTCTTACATTCATTAAGAATTCTAATTTGTGGCAGAAAGGGAAAACTCTTTAATATTAGTGTGTCTCAGGTGACTGATGAAAGAATTGTAGTACCATTAATAACCAAACTGACGGTTAAACATGGCTTCATTCATTTTTTTCCCCTTACAGTAGAGACTGATAAAGTAAGGGATAACCATTGACATGCAACAGAGAGAATTCTTCATGGCAATAAAGTTGATCAAGGGGAGGAAAAGGGCATGTAAAAACCTTAAGTATCAAGGAAACTGTCATATGACTGAAGTGATAAAAATCAATTAACATAAAGTTACTTTTCCCCATTGACATAGTAAAAAAGCTTGATGAGAAAAAGCAAAAATTATGAGAAAAAAACATGATGAAAGGTAATGTCTATAGGATTATCTTCATTAATGGCCTATAATGTGCTAATCAAGTTGTCTTTCAATGTCAAGCTGTTATTCTACATCCTGTTTTTGGTGCTGAAGCCAGAACTCTACAGTCCTTGTTTCCACTTTGTCTGTGTAACCTCCCTATGATTTTCTGCCAAAAAGAAGCATGAGAAAACTGAAGGACAAACGATGAAGGAGAGAGTTGCTTCTCCACTAGTCTTTCAGGAATTAATTTAGATGTTGACATTTTTCTGATATCTTCCATAAGACCCATATACAGTTGAGGTAGCTTCACATCCCATTGTCATGGTACTTATTGAACACTTACTGTAATACTTACCATTGTTATTTAGAGGTACCCATTTACTTGTCTTTCTCTCCTACCACACAGTAAGCTCTTTGAAGAACTGGACCCATCGTTGGAACTTGTACATTAGTATTACTGACACATACTAGGTGCTCAATAAATAAGTATTGCATGAATAAATAAATGAATATTTTTGAGATGGGTTATTTTTTTGAAATTATGGTTCTAGACTTAAATAAAAATGATAGGTCTTCCAGTTAAATTTGACTTTCAGGAAAATAATGAATAATTTATTTAGTATTAGTATGTCCCAAATATTGCATTGCTAAAATGATATACATTGTTCATCTGGAATTAATATTTAACTGCGTGTACCATATTTTGGGGGCTGCTGTAGTCTGAATGAAATATTTCCATTTCAACAATAACTTTTGACTGAATGAATTCTGGAGAAAAAAATCTTATGCTACATATAGACCAGCATTTTTCTCTGTAACTTTGGTTTGAGTATTCAGACATGGTTCTTCTCTGTGCAAGACGTAGATAAAGTTCTCTGATATTGGTCCGTTTTATCATACTGATGTGGGAAACAAAGGCAGGAGAAAAATTATTAAATTTTCTTACTACCTACAGCCCATTGACAAGCCCTTGAAACAGGCAGAGTGACATTCCTCTAGGGAGTCTCAATGCTGACACTTTGCTAAGGACTAAAGGCAATCCTAGCTCAAACTCCCTCCCCCTACCAGGATACTGTTAAGTCTACTTTAACATATAAAAATTCCTTTAGGAATTTCCTTTATCTCTAAACCCCCAAGATACATGTTGGCAATAACCCCTGAAGCATATGGCCCACCGATATACATCTGAAGATGTCATGACTAAGGTTTTATTAGATGATATTAAATGACCTTTTCCCAACAACAGCTAGTTCCCTCCAGGTCCTGGAAAACTCACTTCCAAAATCCCTTAGAGACTTATGCTATCCCTAACCTCCCCTCACAACTTGAAAGTATCTAATGGGCCATTCCTCATGACCCAGTGCAGCTCTTTCTGCCCATGGGTCCTGTCCCCATGTTTTAATAAAACCACCTTTTTGTACCAGAGAGAATTCTCAAGAGTTCTTTCTTGGCCATTGGTTTCAAACTCTAATATCTTTCCTACATCAATACAATGAATTGTTGTTGACTGAATGGACAAAAGGGACTTTTAGATGTCTTTTACAACTGTACATATATATTGAAATAGTATATTTACATATAGATGTATTCATTTACATTTGTGCTAGTTATGAAATTCATGAGACTGTTTATTTTGTCATTTGATGGATGGAGCATGCCAATTGCAATAATAGGTAGACTTAATTCCTTAGATTCAAGATTAATGCTTTTCTAAAAATAACGAAACATACTTCATCTCCCAGCAGAACTGGAGATCTATTGACAGACCCTGTCTTATGACTACCTAGGCAAATACCAGCCTGAAGGTCATCCTTTGAAAATTATACTGTTCCAGGCAGATCAATGTCAATCCATCCTGGATTAGTCATCAAATTTCTAAAACATTGTTGTCTTGGAATATAAATATCCCAAGCACAGTTTTTGACAGCTAATAATTGTTTAATAAATGGTGGTTTCCTTTCCCAGTATATATGAATCCATTTCATGAAAAATGAAAAGATTGTTTCAGAGAAACTTCTGGGCCTTGGAAGGCCAGAATTTTGGAATCACATCCTCTGCAATTAACCTTATATGCAGTGTGTTATGGAGGTTTAATAGAATGCTGCAGTACAGATTGTTTTTTTCTTAACAGAAAAATGCAGCTACCCCAAACCCTCAGTATGTACTATGGAAACTTTTGGTACATCAGTGTTTTTTATTAAACTTGTTCTAATTAAGAACTTAAATAAGCCCATATATGAAAAATGCCTATGTTATTTATAATTTTAAGACTCATTATTATAACCATCAATGCTCATATATCCTAACTTCAAGTTTTATGGCCTGAGAACCTGAATGAATGGAACTACCATTGAATGAGATATATGGGGAAAGGTGGAGATGGAGCAGATTATGACAGGAGGTGGGGATAGAAGGAGATTAGGAATTCAGTTCTGAACATTTTAACATTGACAAGTCCATCAACCATCCAAAAGGAGATGTTGAATAGGCAGCCAAAAATGGGTCTGGAATTCATAACAGAAATTCGGACTGGAGTTACATTTGAGAATCATCCCCATGTAGATGTTATTTAAAGTCATGTGACTTGAGAAGATTCCCCAAGGGAAAGAAGTAGATAAAAAAGATGATGGGACCTAAGACTGAGCTTTGAGTGAGTCACTCAAACTTTCCCCCTCCCCCACAGCTTTACTGAGGAATAATTGACAAATATAATTGCGTATATCAAAAGTGTACAATATGATGATTTGATACACACATACATTGTGAAATGATTACCAAGATCAAGATAATTAACACATCCATTACCTCACATCATTAACATGTTTTTTGGTCACTGACTCAAATTTAAAAGTAAGGGAGGAAAAGAAAAAGCAACAAATTTAACTGAGAATCAAAGTGAGATAATAAGACTACAAAGTTTCGTTTTCTAGAATCTAACAGACCAAAATCCAATTATATGAAAACCACCAGATATACCTAATTTGAGGGGTATACTACACAATACCAACAAAATATGCCTCAAAAATCTCAAGGTCATGAAAAATAAGAAAAGAGTTGAAAAACTGTCAAACTACAGGAAACTAAAGGGACAGTACAATTAAGTGCAAATATTCTAGACTGAATCCAACAGCAGAAAAAGGATATTAATGGAAAAACTGGTGAAATCTGAATAAATTCTGGGATCTAGTCTAAAAAATTATTCCTAACATGAATATTTGAATACTAGAATAATATAACAATTTTTGATCTGAATAATATGTCAATTTTTGGATTGTGGTAAGTACATTGGATTCAAATAATTATAAGAATATTGATGTAGGATGTGTCTGTACTACTTGGCAAACATCAAATGAAGAATATACCATTTTTTAAACAATGACTTGGGACAAAGGTCTTTGTTCTAGTTTGAACTTTAATAGTTGGTTATAGAAATATAAATATAGCCCATGGCTCTTACTGTCAAGCCAGATGTGCATTCGCTTTCTTTCTGTAATTTCAATAAGTTTTAATTACCCTAAAGTGATCAAAGAAGTGATGAAAGTGTAAATATTCTACTGGTTTTCAAATTTATATCTAATTATACCTCAGATTTTTTTTAATATACATGCTGTACCATAGCCCTGTGTGATTAGGAGGTATCGCCTGATTACATGCAGAGAAATTATGAATTGCCTATACCTTCATTTAGCAATGTAACAAACCCTTTCAAATATCTTTAGAAATCATAGGTATTAAAGGTCATACATGTTACAACTGTATTTTATGCACTTCTATTTACAGAGACACTCTATATATGAATAAAAGCAAAAAGTGCTTTATCTGGGTTTGTGTGTTTAAACCTTTTGAAAAAACTTTTTTTGGTTCAGAGTTAGCATAATATGTGAAATGCTCCAATGCACTTTTTCACTTTATTCTTCTACAGAGTTATTTTTTATGATAGGAGTCTATTAAATAGTTATAAATCTTTTCCCTTTGGCTTGGGTATGGTTGACTACTCTTTGCCAATCACATGTCAAGAGCCAGCAGTTTGGTTCAAAGGGGCAGTCAAGAGACGAGCAATTCAAATATATGTAGGTTCAACTGGCATTTATTAATAACTGCTTTTGAGACCTGAGAAAAGGAAAAAAGGCATTTGTTTTCTTTTTAAGACACACACACACACACACACACACACACACACACACACACACACACACACACACTTTTCTTACCCCCACTACACCCACCCGGGGCACTACATCCACCTGCCCTGAATAAAATAAGTTCAGAATACCACTTTTCCCCTTCTACCTAATACAAATTTTGAAGTATATTTACAATTGAGAATATGAAAATAATAGATGTTTTAAAGAGATTACAGAAGGCTTCTGGAGATTGAGACTCTCTTGTCAAGTAAAAAGGGACAGAATAAATAGAGACTGAGAAATTTTGTTTTGTTTTGCTCCTAGAATTCTGAATCATAGACCAAATTTAGTTATTGTAAACTAGCCTTGCCTGAGATCATTCTACTCTGTGGGTATAGCGTCTTAGATTCCTAACTTCACTCCATCGCTTGAATAATCATTTTACTCGTTCAGAAAGTTGATTTATTTATTTTCTACAGTGTGCAGATGGTCAGAATGTGGCTCGGTTTGCTGTTGTGTCTACTGTATTTTCAGCAAGTCTCCTTCTACCAACGCATTCAAGTAGAGGTATTTCTTTTTGTTGTATATTCATTCACACCTGGTGGCTAGACATTTTTGTCAAAAGTATTCTGAGCTATAAAGAGAGGATCACACAAAGTGGTCCCAAGCACGATAACTGCCGAGATAATCTAATGTCGGCTCTAATTTCTAATTTGGTAGGCTCTTAAGGAAACCCAAGTCTCCAAAATTGGTGTAGAGTTAACAAAGACGAGAAAAAGGCAGTCTGTGGCAAAACAAGGTTTATAACAAAGCATAATATAGTAATTCAGAGTTAGAACACCGTTAAAAAGAACATAGTCTAATTCCGTGTTACCTCGTTTCAAAACTGCAGTCTTGCATCTGTTGCTTATTAGAAAATAAAACGATCTATAGCTACTCATTTAGAAAGGTGTGAATCAAATGAATTTGTACTTTAGTGGAGTCCTAGTACGTTGTTAATCCCAAATATAAACAGATACAATATGTTTTCTTTTACTTTTTGATTAAGAAATAGCAAACAGGTTTATATTTCAAAAAAAACTTGCCTAAATCTGGAAGAGGAAGATCACATCCTGAGTCTTGATATTTAATATGGGTTAAGATCTAGGAAGGATGTATTAACTTAAAAAGTTAAGCTTCTAATAATTTCAAAACACTTTATAGGGATTATCAAATCTGAACAATTACTACATAGTACAAGAATATAAATAATATCCAGGCACATAAATGATATAAATTATAGGGGTTTTTGGCATAAATACATTGAATTATAATATTCAGTCTGCTGGTACTTTAAGAACATGGTGGGAACCATGCTTCTAATGCCACTTATCTCTTTTATTCATGCTGAGTGTAAAACCAGCTTAGACAACATTCTTCATTAGGGTTAAAGCATAATTGTTAATTTAACTGGATGTTTCCTGTATAAAGGAAGGGTAACATGTTTTCTTGGTTGTGGATTATTTAGATTAACAACAGATTTGTAATTATATTAAATTAAGTGGATAATTTATCCAGTGAATTATCTGCATAGATAGCCACAGGAGCTTAAGTAGCAAATTTAGACACAGTTATAATAGTTGCCAGCTGAGATCATTGGATGTCGTGTTAGCTACTGATTTTTGTCATTTTGCTGGCTCTTTATCTGTAACTACATTGCATCAATTATGAGTGACCTTGGAAATATAGCCATTTAATTATAATGTGTGTTCTTACAGAATCCTTAAATATTTTCTCAAGTTTGTCATCTTTGCAGGCATATTTTATATTAAAAATATCACCAATAAATGCATTATTTCCTGCTGTTCAGAGCTTAAAACATATAGATGATAGATAGATAGATAGATAGATAGATAGATAGATAGATAGATTAGATAGATAAACAGGTAGAAAGACATGGATATATAGTTTTAATGCATGCTATACTGTGATCTAATTTGTTCATTTTAAGGCATCATGATATTTTGTTTGGGTGCAGGGCTCATCCTTCCCTTACTAGAGTGTCTCCAGCTTAAATGCAGAAATGTTTTAGTGCTCACTAGAAAATATTAATTATCCATAACACTGTTCTAGCAGGGCATTTTGGTAGGTTATTTCAGCAAATCTATGGTTCAGTGTTCAGAGAAAATCCAAAAATATGAACAATTCTATCTCTGAAAAAACATAGTACACTAGTATGCAGGTACGTTCTATTTCGATCTTGATTGACTTAACTATTGAATTTGCCTCTTTTTGTAAAATGTACAGATTTCTCAACCTGTACTTGATTAAGTTTCTTCACTTATAGAAAGGGATAAAAACTATAAGAAAAAAAGCTACTGTAAGGGCAGAATGAAATTTTCAAACATTCTTACTACAGAGTATAGACTCGATGAACAGTAATCTTTATTAAATTTATATTTAGAGCTACTCCAGCATACTGAAAACCTCTTTTAACTAGATAAGAATCACCCTCCTGCATCCTTACTTGGATCACTTTAAGTAAATCATTTAAATTCTTACAGTCTTAGTTTCTTCATATGAGAAAGTATAAAGTTTAAACTCTAGGTAAGACTAGAGTGCCTAGTTTAAACTCTAGGTAAAGAAGAGTGCCTGTTGTAAATTCTCAGATTTTTGCAGATCAGAAATAAAGTCAGCATTAAGAAATTCCAAGGCAACCATCATTTTCTTTACATGATCTTTAACGTCTGGTGTTTATTTATTGGACAATTGCTTTTGTTAAGACTGCCTTAATCTAAAGAGAAAGAGAAGAAGTTTTAAAACTTCTTGAGCCTAACAGCCCAGGATGATAAGGTCCACTGTCTTATAATTAAGTTAATAATCAAATCTCATTTCTGGTTTATGTCACTGTTGTTAGAAATTCATGTATTCTGCACTTCATCCTTCACTAGTTTCACACTCTAGGATGTTCTCTTTTCTTCTGTGAATGATTTTTAACCAGAAAATTCTGTTAGTGACTTCCCTTGGTTAATATCACATTCCCCAGAGTCTAATAAAGTATCTTGACTATTTGTGGATTTATCGATCAAATACTCTCAATTCAATCAGCTCTGAATATATTTCGAGTTTCATTTGTGCTCTAATTCTCTATAACAAATTCTAATTTCCATTCTCCAGTCAATCTAGCCATTGGGTCAGTGTTAGTCTACATATTTCTAAATATCACTAAATTTTGGTAAGATGTATTTTAAAATATATCATTATATACAAATATGATGACTGACAACTAAATAGAAATAGAAATAAACAAGATGGGATAGGGAGGGAGACAAACCATAAGAGCCTGTTAATCTCAGGAAAGAAACTGAGCGTTGCTGTGGGGCTGTGGGGGTAGGGATAGGTTGGCTGGGTAATGGACATTGGGGAGGCTATGTGCTATGGTGAGTGCTGTGAAATGTGTAAGCCTGATGATTCACAGACCTGTACCCCTGAGGCAAATAATACATGATATGTTAATTAAAAAAAAGAAATAAAGACAATATCTGTTTCATATAATAAATGAATTTGGACACCAAAAAAATTAAGAGAAGAGTAACCAAATATATATCATACAGATTATAAATATTTATAAATTCTAAGATTAAAAATACTTGTTTTAAAATATGGTAGACGCCTCAGCAATTTACTTGTTATGTGGAAAAAAGTAAAACATTCACAGAACTATCCAATGTCTATTTTATTAATGGGACTAAGGACAATAGGTTGGGACAGGGTCTCATTCTCTATGGAACCTCTGGGTTGGTTTCCTATTACATAAATACACATTTAACGTCTTAATCCACCACGTTGATACGGTGTTTAATATCTCAGGCAAGAGGTAAGCATTTGTATCTTACTTTTTGGAAAACTAATTTCTCATTCTTTTAGGGTCAAAATATAGTCTCAACACTTCTAATCCCTCTGGTGTATTCAACTAAATATTGTAACCAGGAAACACTATGCATTATGAAAGGTTAGAAATTATTTCATAACTGAATTACACGTTCATGCAGTAAGAAGTGTTTCAATCCAGAGCACATGTTTCTGGGTAGTAAGTATGGGGTAAAAGGAAAAGAAAATCTGCATTGTGTGTGCTTATTCCAGTGCTGAGTATTTTTTATAGAGAATGCTCTATTATGATTTCTGTTCTCTGATTAGGAAGCCTGTCTTTTCAGTTCAAAAGCCCCCTGTGATTTGAGAGTGCAGGAAAAGCGTATACTGGTGAAGTGACTTGCCGGACCATTGAAGTTCAATTTAAGCATGGAAGGCATCTCTGGGGAGAGCGAGGCTGCTCTAGTCTGTGAAGATATCTATATAGCCTGAGCTGGTAGGAGGTACCAGGAAGTGATGGCAGAACCATGGGGCATCTTTGATTCACAATAAGATACTGCTTCTTTTAGAATGAAAAGCCACCTGTTGTTTGTCAAAAGGTACTACTTACTGATTATTGCTTTACATATTAATGCAAAGAACCCTTGGAAGTAGTCTCCTGTGCAGCTGCTGAAAGTCAGCCTTTCACCTGTCTCCAATAGGGCAAGCTTTAAAAAAATGCTTTGTACAGCCAGTAGAGAATGCTTCTTTCTTTAAAGAAATCAGAGCTGTCTGCTGGGGGCAATAAAGAGGGAGGATATAGGCAGTATTGAGTTGCTTATTGCCAAGCACGGAAAAATGCTAATAAGATCCATGCTGAGAAAAGCTCTCACTCATCAGGGTGCATCATTGCAGACATTAAGCTGAGGCTGTGAATTGCTGTTAGCCAAAACTGGAGAAAGGCTAACGAGGACTGTGCCAAGAAGTATCTCCAGTCACCCTGTGAATTGCTGTTTGGGGGCATGAGGTTTGCTATATTGTTTTTGAGATAATTTGCATAGCAAAAATTATCTGGCAAACTCGGTAAATCTATCAGTACATGATCAATATATATGATATATATTTGCTAAGTTATTTGCTGAGAAATATAAAATGTTAAAAAATAATTACATACCTTAATTAATAATCAAATGCATAAATGTAGGTTCATTAAATAAACACATCATAATCTAGTGTTTGGTCTGTTAGGTTCCAAATCTCAATGACATGAGATTAATATGAGACCAAAGAAAATCTGAACAGAGCCATTCACTGGCTTTTCAAAGGAAATTTTATGTTAAGACCATAAAATTCCATCCCCCGTCATTTTTTGACAGGATGGCAATGTATATCATCTGTAACTGTGGCAATTTACAAACAGATAAAAACCCTCAATCTTTTTTATGAGAAATGAAACATAATAAAATGGAGTGTCCCATTCAAAAGTAACTAGACTGAATGCCAATAATTGTATGATTCTTCTTATTTTAACACTGCCACTTGGCTTATGCATTTCTGCTCAAGTTATGTGTAATAGAATACAAGGCGATCAATGAAAAGTTGGAGGAAATTGAGCACAGAGGATTTCCTGATGTTGTTTAAGAAGCACAGGTTAAGATGTGCTAATGAGCACAGTTTATTTTAATTGCCAATAACTACTGGGATTATCTGATAAACATGAAAAATATTTTCCCCTTTCCATATAAAATCCTGATGTAAAATATCCCTACTGGTGTACTCAGGTATAAATTTAGGATAGTAAAACTTCAGGAAATCTGAATTATATTCCCCGTTCTTTTGCTAATTAGCTTCCATTGTGACAATGACTTCATTTGCATTTGCCTCACTTTTGAAAAAGAATAAAGGTCTGTACTATTCATTAACATTTCAGACCTATGTGTGGATTCTATGCATAGTCAGGGAATTAAGTTTCTCCCTCACCCATATGATAGTTCAGAAATAGAAGGAGTGCTCTAAGATTTTTCAGTGTGTGGGTGTGTGCACACGTGTATGAGAGAGAGAGAGAGAGAGAGAGAGAGAGAGGAGAGGGATCTGGATATGTCCTACCTGTGAACATTTCCTGTTAATTAATGTTGGGGTTTTTAGTTCTCAGTTACATTCCTTTTCTCTGTGTATTCCATACCAATTTAAAAACCTGCTTAGGAGTCAGATAGGGAACGTGGCTTTGTTCAGAAACAAATTTTAACTTCCAATACTCCATCTTAAATATTACTAATCTACTCAAACCTGCTGGTCTGCATGCTTACAAAAGAAAAAAATTCACTGGGCACATTGTTAAACATGGCAAATGAGACTTTACTCAGGACTACTGTACTAGGATAGAGATTGAACTCAACTCCACTGAAATAAAAGGTGGGGTTTTTATAAAATCCTAGAATGACAAAACAAATGAGCAAAGGGAAAAAAGAGAGAGAGAAAAAAAGAAGCAAACTAAGAAAGAGATCCTTAACTATAAAGAACAAGCTAATGTTTACTGGAGGAGAGGTGGGCCCTAGGGAAAGGGGTGGGGGCGGGATGGGTATTGAGGAGGGTACTTGCTGTGGTGAGCATCAGCTGTGGTATGGAAGTGTTAAGTCACTCTATAGTTACATGGGAAACTAATATTACATTGTATGTTAACTGTAAATTTAAATAAAAACTTAAAAAAATAAAATTGTGGTTTCTAACCTGCCGAAAATTAAAATTAAAAAATTAAAATCTGGGATGAGCTAATGGAGAAGTAGTAGAAGACTTCATGGGGCAGGATGGTCAGTGTGATTAGCCATTGATGTTTGCTAATTTTCACTTATTTAGTGAGGCTTCTACCCTCCCAGAGGGGCTGGGAAGCAGGGATCCTATCTCTCTTGATGATCACATTCAAAGGAATTGTTCCTGGGTCACTGAGAAAACTGTTCTGTGTTGAAGAATATTTGCATCTCCAAGGAGCAGAGAAAGAATGTACAATTGCATGTTTTCTAAAGTAAATGCTCTAAGAAAAGGGACTTCAGAGGCCTAACGTGAGGAAGAAGGCTAGCTAAGTGTAGCCAAGATGAGGGGAACATTAAGGCCATCTTGGTCACATCACAGGTAGGAAACTGACTGAAATGGTTATTAAATTTAGGTAACAAAAGAAAAAATACCTCATTCTATCTCTCTTTGTCTCACACACACACACACACACACAAACACACACAAACACACACACAAACAGGCTGATCCTGATAAGTGAAGGGGACCAGAAGACAATAGCTACCTCATTGGGAGTCCTTCTATCAAATCTCCTGTCATAAAAATCTTTCTTTTTCTTGTGGAGAGAACTACATGAAGGAATATGGAATGAAAAGAGATCAGAAGCATTCTTCTGAAAAACTACTTTAATTTGAGGAATATGCAAAATCCCCATAGCATTAAAAATACATAAAAACTTGGGCACTACCATTTATTTTTAGTTTCTAACCATAGTCAAAGAACATATGGGATCCATATAAAATAGATGGTTTTGCATCTTTGGTTCTTAATCATACTTCTATATCTGTTGCTATTGAATTTTTACCTCATTATGGGCAATCCTTTTCATCTTTGCATATTGGGTGATTATTTTATTGGATGCTGGACTCTTGTGCATGTATTTAAATATTTTGGTATTATACCTGGGACACAATTACATTTCTTAGAAATAGTTCGATCAATTTGAAATTTGCTTTTGAAGGTTTTCTTATGTGGCACGAGAACAGCCTTAAATTTAAGGCTAATTTGGGCTCATTACTGATGCAATATTTTTCTGAGGGTTCAACTGTCCACTTGAAGAGGTCCTTCTAGGTGCGTGTAGTCTCCAGCGATTTTTACACCTAAGCCTTTGTGGTCCTTCTTATGGATCCTTCTATGCAAAGATTCAAGGAACACTTGTACAGATCTAAAGATTCTTTTTCTTTGTGCAACTCTTTCCTCTCTGGTAGTTTGCCTCCCTGCACTTTGAACTCTATGTCCTCACATCACCGAGATCCCTGGGATGGCTCCCTTTGAGTTTCCTCTCCCGTGTTGTGGCTGAGAAACTCTTCATGTAGTGAATTGGGCATGTGTGTTCGCTTGGTTTATTTCTTTTCTCTCAGAGATCATTGTCCTGTCCTGACCTGTCTCTTGTCCAATGGTTGAAAACCACTTTTTTTGTGGATTTTGTATATTGCTTTACTTAATGTGGAAGGTTAAATCTTGTCCTGTTACTTTGTCGTGACTATAAATCCCATCATTAGCATTTCATATAGTATGTGTGAGTGTATATAGAAAGTGGAGTGTGAAAGCAAAAATCAGTAAAAGTGTGTGTAAGAGAAACAATAAAGATTTAGTCTATTGGGGAGTTCCCCCATGATTTTCTTTAGATTGATGAAATATTTGAACTATACAGAATAACATTGGCCACACTTTGTTACACAGAACATGGCTTCTGAAAAACTTTAGATGTTTAGGTGGAGACAATATTTTCGAATTAGCATTGGAAAGGATGCCTTCTAAATTCCATTGTTGAGAAGTCATTATAAGCATTGGGCATTTGCCATCTATGTGACCTTAGATAGATCACTTAATCTATCCATTTGCTTATATTTTAAATAGCAATGATAAAAGTCCCTCCTTCATTAAGTTGCTCTAAAGATTAAATGGTTTCACAAATATAAAGATCTTAGAATTTTGCATGGCACACAGTAAGTGCTATGTACATTTTTTTAAAGATTTTATTTTCTTATTAGACACAGAGAGAGACAGTGAGAGAGGGAACACAAGCAGGGGGAGAGGGAGAAGCAGGCTTTCCACTGAGCAGGGAGCCCTATGTGGAGCTTGATCCCAGGACCCTGGGACAATGACCTGAGCCAAACGTAGACGCTTAATGACTGTGCCACCCAGGAGCCCCCACAGTAAATGCTATATAGTGTTAGCAATATTTAGTAATTTGTTAAGTCCTGCAGTAAACTCATACAAACACATACAATTGTTTAGATTACTATAACAGTTAAATGTACCTAGGTATAACGAGATTTCCCCTCAGACCATGTGTTATCAATTGTCTTTTAAAACTATCTGCTTTGAGGAATGAGTAGGAAGAAAGACTACAGTGTTTGTCTGATTGTTCTTTATAAACACTACTTTTCACAGCCACATTTTTGTTAGGTTTGGATAAAGGTTTTATTCTTAATGAGGTACCTATAAGAGGTTCTCTGAAAGTCCATATGAGGTCTGGACAGGGTTCACGTATTTAATACCTCACCCTTGGAGTGTTTTGTAGCCTCATATTTAATGGTGTCCTAGTAGACAGATTTGTACTGGTATAGATATTTGATAAAGTATCACTCTGCAAACGTTTTCCCCTAAACAAAAGACAGAATTTAAGTATCCTCATGTTTGCCTCAAAGTTTGATGCTGGTGCGTCAGTTATGTGTTCCATGATCTCAAGTAAATGTGTGATTTAGATCCATGCCAGATAGAGTATGGTTAGTATATTTCTCCTTGATGTGGTGAATTTTGCTGGGCTTTAACTATTAGAAGATGGCAGGGCTTATAGTTTGACTGCAAGATACCCACCATCATTTAGTAGTCAGGACACAGAAGAGACATGGCCCAGCAGTCCTTGAATTTTATTTAGGACAATTCAGCAGGGGTTTTTGCTTCATCTGATCAACATGTGGACAGATGACTGAGAAATTTCTAATTACTAAGCTCAGTGAAGACATTCTGCTACAGAGAGAGAAGAGTGACATGAAGGCAGAATTTAGGACTTAAATCTGGGCCATTGTGACTGGGAATAATGGTAATTCCCACTAACTTTTCTGCACGAGACCTAGAATCACATGGATCTGTGCATTTTTGTTTCACTCTGTACAATATGGCCACCTGAGAACACCAAGAAAAAAATAGTTTACAGTGTAGGTTAATGTTAATAATTATATTGGGGGTGTGGAATATTCCTTTTCACTTGACTGGATTGAGTGAGTTTTCTGGTACTTTCTGGTAATTTGAATTATAATAATCAGTCTATATTTAAAGAAAAATCACTGGAAATTTTTTAATGGTGAGGAAAATGGTGATTTAATCTTCAGTCAGAGAGCACCAGCTTCACACATAACCTCTAAACAAATCTGTATATGTTTGCACTGAGAAACTTAATATATTCTTAGATTAGTCTGAGTTCTTAAATTATTTCTGACATTCTATATTAACTTTAATCATTTTTCTTAGTGATTGAAATGTAACCATTTAATCTTATCCAATTTTTATGCTTACGAGGCCCTTGGGGAAATTTTGTATATGAATTTCAGTCATTTCATTAGAAACATACACCTAAATGTTAGTTGTGAGCTCTTGGCAGTTATTTTATCTTTTCTTTTCCATGGTCTTAAAGAAGCTATGTAGTTCTGCTAGGACATTAAAGATGCAATTAAGTTTGTATGTAACTTCTACTCTCTGAGCACTATTATTGATAATAACACAATTTCAAAACTGTGGGGTAGGCTCCCTAAATTACTGTTTCTAGGTCTTTCTAGAACACCTCTTAGGATGCAGTGATCATCTTGCTGCAGTGGCAGCTAGTTAACTAATGTATAGTAGAGGGCAACTATGGAATACCCTAAGATACTATGAATGTATAATAACTTAAAATATGAAAGAAAGGGAAAAAATAAGCAATTACTTTTAATTCTAGTCAATTATTAGATTGACAAAAATGAACAAAAGTTTGCTTTATTTCTGATACTACAAGATGGCCATAATGTCAGGACATACAGATACTTACATATACAAATATATATTTTATAAATATTTGTATGATTTTTATCATATATATTAAATATGCAATGTAAATTTAATATAAATATAAATAGAATCTATACTGATTTATATATTATATTTATATTTTTTAAATATGGTTTGATATTATAACACAGTGCAACATATTATACATTCTGTAAAAGGTTATTAGTAACACAAAATTCAGTGTATATATTGCATCTGAGCAGTACAATGCATATATTTGTGATGTGTACCCTCAGATAATTTATGTGTCTGATTTTCACTGTACAAAGTGTGTCTGCCATGGGATGCCTGGGTGCCTCAGTGGGTTAAAGCCTCTGCCTTTGGCTCAGGTCATGATCTCAGGGTCCTGGGATTGAGCCCCGCATTGGGCTCCCTGTTCAGCAGGGAACCTGCTTCCTCCTCTCTCTGCCTGCTTCTCTGCCTACTTGTAATCTCTCTCTCTCTCTCTCTCTCTCTCTGTCAAATAGATAAAGAAATAAAATCTTTAAAAATAAAAAAATAAAAAAAATAAAATGTGTTTGCCTCATAACTCAGAAGATATAATCAAGGGGTTTCAAGTTGATTACAAAAAATCCTAATATCTATTTTTAGAATTTAAGGCAATTATTAATTTTAACTCATTTTTTCGTAAAATTTTTAAAAGTAAGTTGAAATGATTACTAGACCAAGTTCATATATGACATTAAAAGCCTATTTTAAAATATTTTGGTAATTTTCAGCAAAATAGTTAAGAGTTCTATTATAGTAACATCATAAACATCAAATTCTTTATTCACAATGAGATAAATAATGTTGCTCTTGACAAAAGGAATTCAGTGTTAAAATACTCTTATGTCAGACTAATAAAAATATTTATTATAATATTTTATGTTATAAATTACCTATGATAGTTATCTTCTAGATAAAACCAAGTTTTTCGAGTAAAATACATCTTTGTTACTTTTTGGCCATCCAATACGTGGACCCCTTACCTCAAATTTTGCTAATAGGAATTTGGAAATCTCTTTTTGTCCATATTTGATCCATAAATTTTTGGTAGGGATCATTCTCTCAACTCTAGATCTAAGATGAACAGTTCTTCTGACCACAGTGATTGCTTTATGGATTGTTACTTGATTCAGTTAGAACAAAAGGATTCAATAAGATTCTTGATGAAAACTCTTGAGCAAGAGACCCTTGGGCGCCTGGGTGGCTCAGTGGGTTAAAGCCGCTGCCTTCGGCTCAGGTCATGATCTCAGGGTCCTGGGATCGAGGCCCACATCGGGCTCTCTGCTCAGCAGGGAGCCTGCTTCCTCCTCTCTCCTCTCTCTCTGCCTGCCTCTCTGCCTGCTTGTAATCTCTCTCTCTGTGTCAAATGAATAAATAAAATCTTTAAAAAAAAAAAAAAGAGACCCTTATTGTTTTCCATAATACACTACACATAAATGTCCTAAGGGCTGAAGTTGAGTAGACTATTTTTACCTCATAACAAAACTGCAGCAATGGAAGGCAGTGCTGAGACACGGAAAGAAACTGACTTATGATATCAAAATTGAGCCCTGAGGCCTGCCACGAGTTTTATCAACATAGTCGGCGAAATTTTTAATTTATGTGAAAAGAACTTTTTTTTGTCCAGACCAATGTATATTAGTTTTTGTATGGTAAGCAAAACGTGGAATCCGATACCTTGGTTGGATTTATCCTTTCGCACAGCCCCCTGCTCAGGGAATCACGTCTGGGATTAGCTGATATTGGAAGAAAGATCAATACGCACTGTCAGTTAGGTCCCTAAATAGAGTGGTCAACAATTATGGGTTGAAAACTAGAGCTTAGACAATTAGCTTCCATAGATTGTTGAACTGATACTTAAAAAAAAAAAATACTACTTGAAGTGTGAGTCAGAGGACAAGTCCATACAGAGATTCTAAGTAACAGTAATTATGGAGTGTGAAAATTGAAATCTTTCAGCCCGGTAAATATGCCAAGTCCTGCTTTCCTATGATTTGTCCTGATCATAGTTCTTGTTCTTCAGAGAAATAGATTTCAGCTTTTTCTCTGTATGGATTAATAAACTTCCATTTGTTAAGGTAATTTAAACAGCCTATTTCAGGGGACAAAAATAACCTAAGGGTAATATTTTATTTTGATGCCATGTGGATTTATAGTTTCCAGACATATTTTATTATTGAAATAATAGCTATACGTTATTTTTCATCATTTTACTGTTCCAACTCTAAGATATTTTGGGCATGTGGTGATAGTCATATGAATGCTGGCCTTTGTCAAAATTCTTAAACATATATACTAAAGAGGGTGAATTAAGTTTTAATGAGTGTAAATTATACCCAAACAAAATATCTATGTCTGTAAAAATTGCACAGGCAGCCATCATCATCATGGTCATCATCATTGTCATATTCTTAATCCCCCCCCCCCGGTTATAGGATGAAGTGTGGATGGAAATATCAATGATGCAAACATAGCAGAATGCTCATAATTGTTAAGCTGGGTGATGGACACATGGAGGTTCATTAAAATGTTGGTTCGATTTGTATATGCTTGATTTTTTCCATAATAAAAGTAAAAAAACCTCATAGCACGCACACACACACACACACACACACACCCCAAACAAAAATATTTGGACATTGCATGAGAAATTATTAAAACTAGAAAGATGCCAATCCCGAGTATTTGCTTTATATCCTCTAGATTGTGTGTTTGCAGCTAAAATTATCTAAAATTCACCAATCTCAAGTAATATACCTATGAGGGATGAAACAAGCCTTTATTTTAAGCAATGGTATAAAAATACCTAAAAAGACAAACTACTTTAACAGGTGTCTAGGGAAAAAGTAGAAATATAATCGAATGGTGAAAGTTCATGAGAAATTTAGAAGTTAAAATTCTGTGATTGGGGCCTAATTCTATCACTTAACAGCTGTGTGAGTTTATGGAAGTAATTTAACCTCTCTGAGGCTGGTTTCTTCAGTAAAATGTCAATGAAAGTACTTGCCTCATTAGACTGAGGAACAATTGGAATAATGCGTACACAAGCTATTTGTAAAACTGAAATTGTGGTTATTATTCACTCCTATTTTGTGTCTTAGAAACTTTTTTGAAAAGAAATGCATAACCAGCAACTCACTTATTCTGCAATTTGTAAAGAATTCAAAATGTTGGAAAGTGTCATCTCTTTTATCTAGTATTTTTCTTTTTGATTTTGTAGTTCACAGACAGCAACAGTCAATTACTACTCTAGTTCCAAATGCTTTAATAAAGTCATTCTATAAGCTCAGAACAAATAAAAACCGGAATTGAGAAATAAATTGTTGAATAAAATATGGCAGAGTGCACAGTATTTCATAAAGGTACAGAGACCGCATTCTCCAATACATCAATCTATTCATTTTGCTGAGAATCCATAAGAGAATAGTTTCCTTTATAAAACATGCACATACATCATTGATTTTGCAAATTGTATTTCTTAGTAAGGAATAGATTATAGATAGCTTTGGGGGAGATAGCTGTGATGTTGAAAGACAGATGAACTTGGCATTAAAACACTTGGGGCAAGATCTTTAATTTTCTATTTCCTAAGTATTTGACCTAAATATTCACCTACTTCTCTGAGCATTAGGTGCCTGATAATCAGAACAGAGTTATAGTTTCTACTTCAGCACCTGCTACTCCAAAATTTGTGATAAAGATTTCACTAACTAATAAATGCATTTCTTCTACATTTTACTGAGTTTAATAAATATTAAATGCATTGATTAAAAATTCAGTTTACTGGGTGGGGTGCACAAACAATGAATCTTGGATCACTGAAAAAATAAAATGAAAAATTTAAAAAAATTCAGTTTTGCTTTGTCTCCTTCTCTAGAAATGACTTTAATCTGAAAATAAGTATTTTGATAAATTATATCAGGTTTTTTCAAAGAGATTGTTTATCACAAAGGATAGGTAAATTGTGGTTAAGTCTCCATCATCTGTGAGTGTAAAATTTAAATTTTTTCCTTAGTTTTAAAATAAGAGTATCTTTCTTGAGCAAACTTTTGTTGAAAAATGACTTTAGGGCACCTGGGTGGCTCTGTGGGTTAAAGTCTCTGTCTTCGGCTCAGGTCATGATCTCGGGGTCCTGGGATGGAGGCCCGCATCGGGTTCTTTGCTCCGCGGGGAGCCTGCTTCCTCCTCTCTCTGCCTGACTCTCTGCCTACTTGTAATCTCTCTCTCTGTGTCAAATAAATAAATAAAATCTTTTTTTAAAAAAAGAAAGAAAAAAAGAAAAATGACTTTAACTTCTATTCAACACACAGACCATATTTCAACAAACCCCAAGCTATAGTGTTTGTAAAGTGAATATGCATATAAGGAAGTAAACATAAATGCATATGTATATAGAAGAGATATGTTTCTGCCTTTGCCTTACATTATCGTGTAATTTCTCTTACATAAACAAGTCATATGACCTATGTGATATTAAAAGGCACCTGCAGGAAATATATTCATATTTGTTTTGGTCTTATAATAATCTACTACTTTCAACCTTATTCTAATTTATCCAATTAAAATGCATAATTTTAATTTTAAGGTTGAATTTTAAGGTCGAATTTTATTTCAAATTAGTATTAGCATCAGAAAGGTACAACCACATTTACTACAAAATGTATACTATAAAGCTGCTAACTTGCAGATTAGAAGTGGCATGACAGCTACCTATCACTCATTTCCTATCTGCCCCTCCCAGTTTCGTGTTTACCTTGTGGATTGAGAAAGCTGACACCATGCTAATCTTACTTATTTCCTTCACACAACAAATCTATTGATAAAAAAATCTCTAACAAATCATATTGACAATAAAAATAGAATTACATATGTAATTTTTTTTTGATAAGTAGCCATAAAGACACAAGATGGCAGTGCTAGTCTTTTTTTTTTTTTTAAGATTTTATTTATTTATTTGACACAGACAGAGAGATTACAAGTAGGCAGAGAGGCAGGCAGAGAGACAGAGAGAAGAGGAAGCAGGCTCCCCGCTGAGCAGAGAGCCTGGTGGGGGCCTCGATCCCAGGACGCTGAGATCATGACCTGAGCCTAAAAGAGAGGCTTTAACCCCCTGAGCCACCCAGGCTCCCAGTACTAGTCTTTATTAGTTTTGGAAATAGGCCAATACATTTGAAATTTCAATATATTTCTCTTGTTTTTCTTCTCAGTATTTGTAAAGAAGCTTTCGTCTCCATGCATAAACTTTCGCCAGCTTTGTGGAATTAAAAAACAATTCAAATGGAAGTGTACTATCTATCATCTATCTATATCCATTGGCTGCCACTGCATTTAGTAAAAGCACTTGGTCTTTAAAAACTTTAGTTTCCTCATCCATATAGTGAACATGTTTGGTCTGGATAACCTTTAAGTTTCTTCCATGTTTGTATATCTATAACATTTATTAAATCAGGAATTGTACATTTCAAATCAATTTTCTATATCTTAAGGATTAAATGTTTTCAAATTAGAGTTAAGAATGGCAACGAGTTTTCTGCTTGTTCAGTGGATGAAGAGAGATCAGTGGTGACTCTGACTATTCATTCTTCAATAGAATTTAAATTTTGAGAATCCCCTTTTATTGAAAAAGCAAATATACTTATTATCATTTAACATTTAATAACCATTGCTAGGCAGTCTGTATCAAGGAATACATGATACACCATTCCATTTTATTAAAAAGATGTCAGGCATGGATCTACCAATTTCCCATTTTCCCATTTCCAAATAACTCTTTCTCTCTAATTCTGCCGATTTTAAAGAAATTGAGAACCATTTCCTTTCCCAAAGGCAGTATTGATAGCAACTTACCCATTTCTGTTTCTGGGTTTTTTCTTTGTTGTTTTTTGTTTTGTTTTACTTTGCTTTGTTTTTGTTTTTTCTTTTTCTTCTACACTCTCATCAAGAAATGTAGGCTGGAGGATTGTGTTTGGGCTTCTGTTAAAACAATACATCAGACTGAGGCAGTTTATAAAGAACAGAAACTTATTTCTTATAGCTCTGGAGATTGGTAGCCTAAGATCAAGGTGCCGGCAGATTTCACGTCTGGTGGAAATAACTTCTTGGTTCATAGACAGCTGTCTTTTCACTGTATCCTCAAGTGAAGGGGTAAGGGATCTCCTTAGGGTCTCTTTTATTAGGACTCAAGTCTTACTCATGAGTGCTCCACTCTTATCTTATCTCTTCCCAAAGGTCCCACCTACAAACAACATCTCTTTGGGGATTAGAATTTAACATATGAATTTTGAAGGGGCATTAACACTCAGTCTCCAACGTTTTCCATTCCTACATTTTTAATCCCAACTTGATTGACCCTCCTATTCTGTAATTTAGTAAATCACTAGAGGAAAACTCCCTCATGGCACCACGGCTACAATGCATGTATCCACATAGGCCAAGCGGACTAGGTTGAAGTGCAGTCTGACCCAAGCCTTTGTGTAATCCTCCCAGGAATATGGCAATATAGCCCTGTGAAGAGTTGTCACAAGGCTGTTTCCTATTCACTTCATCATGTACAAAACTACTCTAAAGTGGTTTCTCATTAATCTGATTCCTGTGAGCCATGAAACTTTTCACCTCAAAATCCTTAGTGTAGAGCTGATGGCTATTAAGCTCCTAACTTGCAGATTAGAAGTGGCAGGACAGTTACCTACCACTCATTCCAGCTGTATCTGCCTCTCCCAGTTTGGTGTTACTTTGTGGATTCAGAAAGTTGACACCATGCTGATCTTACTTATTTCCTCTTAGTCCATTTGGGCTCACTGTATTCTTCCTGGCCAAATCTATGGAAATATGACAAGCCAGTCTGGAAGCTGCAGTATTTTCTGCTTTTTAGGGACTACTTGACTACTTCTGAACATCATGTTAAGGAATCCAAACACTTTAAGGACTCCACAAGATTTTATATAATAGAAAAAGCAAAAATTTAATAACATATACTCTTACTTTTATTTTCTCTTTAAATCATCCATGATAATAATTCTGTGGTTTTTTTCCTCTATGGGGAAGACATGGTTCTGAACCATATTAAAACCTTTATTTGATCTTCCTGTACTGCTAGATGACATTCTATTTTCTCTCTTCATTTTACTAGAATGCTTTTATAACCCTAGTAGCCACTGTTTTCATGATCTCTTTACTTACTCCTACTCTTAGGCACTTAAATATAAATTCTGTACCTACATTTTGATAAGAACAGACTTTTCATAATTTCAGGAGTTCTATCACAAATGAGTTATTCTTGGTATTCATCCTGTATAAACTGTAGCATATTTTACTTGGCCCAGATTTTTAAAATCTCCCTGTATATATTTAATGGCATTCTAATTGTCATAAAGTCATTCCTTACTTTCCACTTGTTTCTTTTTCTTTTTAAATTTCCTCAGTGTTTTCTAAGATTCAGTTCTTAGCCCTCCACTTTCCTTTTCATGCACTACATTTCAAAGATATTTAGCACATTCCTATCTTCCAAAATCACTTCCAGAAGTGTATAATGTATGTCTTGCTGACAGAGTACATCAAGTATATGTAATTATTGTCTAAAGTAGTCTTCATACTTGACAATAAAAAAGGGGGGGTTTTGTTTCTGACTAAGATAGAGGAACAGAAACAATATTTACCCATTTGCCTGAAATAACAAAGACAAAATATATAAAACAGATGTCTTCACAATTCCAGATATCAAGCAACTAGACAGTGATATTTGAGAGATGGAGAAAAAAACAAGCAGATAAACTGCATGACTGTCTTAGATAACAGTTTTGAGAGGGTTTTCAGGCTACAGCATGAGGAGGGTGACTACAAGTGGAACTCCATAGATTCTGCGAACTGAGAAGATGGAGATCACATTTTCAGAAGAACAAGAAAGTAGACATCAGGAGACAGAGAAATGCAGAGACTTTTATAGAAGGAGCTCTATAGCTATGCAGAGATTGATCAAGAGTTCACAAGAATACTCACTGATCACTGAATATGTGTGAAGGAAATACCTGGGGGTAAAAAAGCAACCATCAGAAAGGAGGAGTCAAAGTAATACCCGAGAAACAGCATGGGGAACAATGTCTGTTCCCAACAGAGGGGAAAATTCTCTTAATTTATGGATATTTGGGTAGAGCAGTCTGATATGTCTTGCCTTAGGAATAAGGAGAAAAATTAGTCTTAGATAAACATAACTCTGGTCTTGCCTAACAATGTTTAAATATAACCCCTAAGCAGACAAAACTATCTATAAAAACATTAACTGTAGCCAAAGCTCAAGTAGGAATACAAAAATACCTAGCATTCAACAGGCAAAATTCACAATATCTAGCATTGGTGAAAAATTAGCAGGCATGAAAAGAAGCAGAAAAATACAACTCATAATTAGGAGGAAAATAAACAATTAAATCTAACTGAGAGCTGATGAAGAGGTTAGAATTAATAGAAAAATTATGAAGATAGTTATTATAAATATAATCTATGTTCAAAACTTAGGAAGAGAGATGAGAAATTTAAAAAAAAATAGGGAAAAGAAAAGACAACCAAAACCGAATCTATAGAAATGAAAACTACAATGTCTGAGATGAAACACGGACGGGATGGGGAAAATGGCATGTTCTACACTGAAGAAGTGAGGGTTTGTGATCTTGAAATCACAGCGATACATACTATTCAAAGTGAAACATGTAAGAGAAATACGTTTTAAAAATGAAAATCTTTAATAAGCTGGTGTGAAAACTTCAAAGATCCAAATATGCATGTAATTGGAGCCGGTGAAGGAAAGAGAGCAGAAGTAATGCTTGATGAGATTGTGACTGAAAACTTTCCATAATTACCTATATTACTATCCATAATAAACTCATCAATCTAAGAAATTGAATGAAAACCATTTAATATCAAAAAAGGACAAAATATTTGAACAGAACTTCGTTAAAGACAATATATGGAATGCAAATAGACAAATGAAGAAATGCTAAGTATCATTAGTTTTTAAGAAAATGCAAATCAAAATAACATTAGACATCTATTTAATTGGTTAAAATGAAAAGATCTGACCATACCAAGTGACGGTGAGATTGTGGAACAACTAGAAGTCTCTCATGCCCGTGGTGAACAAGTAAATGATATACCCACTTTGGAAAACAGTGTGGTAGTTTCTTTAAAAAGTCCAATATGCATATATTACATGATCCTGGCATTCCGCTACTACTTTTTATCCAAGAGAAATGAAAGCATATGTCCATACAAGACTTGTTCACAAACGTTCATGCTCCTAGCAGCTTTATTTCTAATGGCCTAAAGTAAAAATAACCTAAATGTACATTATTGGATGAATGGATAAACACATTTTGGTGCATTGGTATAATATGATACCATGTAGTAATAATAAGAAATTAACTTGATTTAAGCACAAATAAGGATGAATCTTAAAATAATTACATTGAGTGAAAAAAGTTTTAAATGAATACAGATTGTATGATTACATTTATATAACTTTTGGATAAGTTTACTTAATGCTTCCTGCAGAAACAGATGAGTGGTTGCTTGAGGAGAGCAGGGAATAGGAATAGGAACAGGGGAAAGAAAAAGCAAGGGGCATGAGAAAGTTTATGCATTGATGGATATGTTTACCATCTTGAATTGTACCAGTTTCAAATGTCAAAATTTACAAATGAGATATTTTATTTTATTTTTTATTTTACTTATTTTTTAAAGATTTTATTTATATATTTTAAATATGAGAAGTTTTATGTTAATTTTACCTCAACACGGCTACCAAAAAAAAAAAAAAAACAGAGAGAGAGTAAAGATCTCCTTTTTGTCCTCTGACTGAAGAATGACTTTTAAAACTTCTGGAGAGAAATAGATAAAATTCATAGCACAAAAACTCATTGCCAGGTTTTCTTTCAATTGACAGTTACAGGCATTGATTTTCACATAACCCAAAATACTTGTATCAGTTACTGAGCACATTTTTATTCACCAAAAGAAGAGGCAGGCAAACTAAAAAACAGACTCCTAGCTATAGAGAACAAATTTAATAATTAGGTTACTGGAAAATGTCATATTCTTTACATTTTAATAAAAAAGCTTACAGTTAAAATTGTGAAATAATGTAAATATTTCAAAAGTACGTTTTCATTTTCTGAGTCAGTCAGAGAAAGACAAATACCATATGATCTCGCTCATTTGTGGAATTTAAGAAACAAAACTAAACAAGCAAAGGGAAAGAAAAGAGAGAGAAAGGGAGGCAAACCAAGAAACATCTCTTAATAGAGAACGAACTGACGGTTAGAGGGGAGGCAGGTAGGGGTGGGTGAAATAGGTGATGGGGATTCAGGACTGAACTTGCTGTGATGAGCACTGGGTGTTGTATGAAAGTGTTGAATCACTATATTGTACACCTGAAACGAATATGACACTGTATGTTAAGTAACTGGAATTTAAATAAAAACTTAAAAAAAAACCCAAACTGTATTACAAATGTACCATGTGCCATAACTGAATAGCAAGAAAAAACAAAACACAGTGCAGTAGTCCCCCCTTATCTGCCATTTTACTTCCCACCATCTGTTGCCCATGGTCAGTCACCGTCCAGGAACAGATTATCCTCCTTCTAGGGTCTCCTCAGGAGTCAGTAGCAGCCTAACGCTATGTCACTGTACCTACATGATTTGCCTCACTTCATCCCATCATATAGATATTTTATCACCTCAGGTCATCACACGAAGGGTGAGAAGAGTACAGCAAGGTATCTGGCGAGAAAGAGGGACACCACATTTACATAACTATTATTGCAGTATATTGTCATGATTGTTCTTTTTATAATTACTATTATTAATTGTTACGGTAGTTAATTTATAAATTAAACTTTATCATAGGTAGGTATCATAGGAAAAATCATTGCATATCCTCGATTAGGTATTATCTGTGATTTCAGGCATCTACTGGGGGTCTTGAAACATATCACCCAGGACAAAGAGGGACAGCTGGAACAAGTATGCTAAGACAGCTCGTCACCTCATCGTTTTACCAGAGCCAGGTCTGATTTGCTATTCGGAGTTCTCTCTTCCTTTCTGTTATGTACCTACTAATGCTTTTTCTTTTCCTGCATGTAGCCGTGCCATTTTTACCTTTTATTTTCTTCTTTTCCTTGTGATTTACACTTGTGAGTCCAGCTAATTTATTCTTGCTACTACTCTGCTTCCCAGAGTCTAAATTCAGGACCCTCTCTAGGAAGGACAGGGTTAGTTAGTGATGATTTATGATTTTCCAAATTCCAAGTTGGTCAAGTCAAATTCAAGTGGGAAAAATAAAGAAGTCATAAGCTATATTTCACTTTCCTTTCCTTTACTCAATGCTTCATTCCTAACAATTTGGGTCATTTTAGTTTACACTAACTTGTACTTTTAGGGGGCATGTAATAATAGAAAATAGTTTACACCTATACTCTGTGTGTGTGTGTGTGTGTGTGTGTGTGAGAGAGAGAGAGAGAGAGAGAGAGAGAGAGATACTGTCTTAAAACTACCTCAAAAACTTTATAAGAACTATTATTTTTCTCATTTTACATAGAAAAAAATGAGGCATGGGGAGATTAAGTAAATTACCCAGTCTGAAGAGATCTAGTCAGTCTGTCTTGACAGCATGTACACACGTGGAAAGTGACGAGAAGAAAAGACCTGATGTTCAATATTCCAGCAATTCAGAAACGTGGGAACAGATCTATAAGACAGCCCTTATTTTCTTGTTTCCTGTACCTAAGGACTCCACTTAAAGAATTGTTTTCCAGTTGAGCTTGGCATTTGCACTTCCAACATCCAGGACAAAGAAGAGTGAGAAAGCAGCGAGAGGAAAACAGGCCAACATTAAATTTTTGAAATTGTTATTTAATTCCAAATGTTAATTATAAAGATAATTAAATATAATAGGACAAAAAATGTGTGAGTATGAATGGCTGCTGATGTATTCTTCAAACACAAAAGCAAAACAACAGTGACTTTCAGAAAGCCAACAAATAAATTTGATTCCTACCCAATTTAGAAATAAACAAGAAATGCTAATTTGAAAAATGCTTGCCCCTTTCAGAACTACCCCTTCGCTTTAGGAAGTATTATTGTTGAACAAAATAAGATTATAATCATCCTTGTCCTGAACCTGGGAGAAATAATTAAAACTCTTGGCTACCGTGGGGGTTTTTGTATCAAGTTTCAAAAAGGAAGGTTAAAGTCAATTAAGTGCAGAGTAGAGCTAAATGACCCTGATTCAGTGGAAACCTTGAAAAAGTATGAAAGTTTTTTAAAAAGTCATCCTAATTCTCTGACTTGCAGGTATTTTCTTTTTAGGCAGACTGCCAAAGACCTCTCCTGCCAATGAAAGTAAGCTGTGTGTGCTACTTTTTGATGGTATTGCTCACGATAAACCTGAAATGGTACAGGAGTCCATTTCAGATAGAGATCTGGAGCTAACTTATCCAACTTATCTGGTCAGAAAATCTTGCTGTAAATCTTTCAAAAACAAGATGGCTTGTGAGATTTTTAGTAATCCTGGATTGTGTCTGGGGAGAAAATGTGACAGGAGTAGTTGTCTCTATGACTTCAGTTAAGATCAGGAAATACATGATCCAGGCGAATATAAACCCACGTACGTGTGAGTAAGAATTCCATGTCTTCCCAGAGTCCATAGTGGAAGAAGCATTGAAATGTCCACCCTTAGTGAAGATAAATTTTATTTACCCCAAGGGGTTTCCAATTTTATCAAAGTCGCTATACCCAGTATTAGAATTTAAAGATGATAGCAGGAATAATTAATTACCATTATGACTTTTTCTTCAAAATCAAAATCTGATCACCAGTCTTTTTTTCTGGAGGAAATAAATAAAATGGTAGTGTATATCTCAAAAGTGTCATCTGACCCTTCTAGTTATCTAGATGAGCTAAACTGATTTATAAAAAGGGCAGGGGGTAGTCTCAAAAACTAATGCTGAAGCAAGAAATTTTCAATAAATTGGACTTTAAGTTTGCACTATTTTTTTCTTTTGCATAACAGTCACTGGGCATAACAGACTTTTAAAGGAGATTTAAGGGAGATATAAAAAACGTGGGTGTTTGAGAAATACTGAATAATGTAATAGTTGGCTATAAAATGTTTAAATTCCTTGGAGATAATATTAAATGATACAAAGACACAGCCCTGCTAACGCAGATGGGCCTCCCACATCCAGAGAAAAGCAAAAACTTCGAAGTGCCATTTTCAGCCCTTAGATTTATTATATAATTATGAAGAAGTAATCCTCCTCCTGCCACTCTCCTCTTGAGAGATTTCAGGCAAAACACTAAATCTCTCTTGACCTCAATTTAGCCATCTATAAAATGAGGGGGTTGGAGCAGATTATCCCTGGGTCTTGTAACTATAAAATTATACGTTCTATATTATTTCTCTATTTTTTTCTTTCAGTTCCCCCTACTGACATGAAGACCTTAAAAAAATGAGTAGTACTTACTATATGCCAGGCCACTTAAAATTATTCATGAAAGTAGCCACAATAAAGCTCTGAGCTATTTTTTAAAAAGATTTTATTTATTTATTTGACAGAGAGATAGAGAGCACAAGTAAGTAGAGCAACAGGCAGAGGGAGAGGGAGAAGCAGGCTCTCCGCTGAGCAGGGAGACCAGTGTGGGACTGGATCCCAGGACCCTGGGATCATGACCTGAGTCCAAGGCAGCCACTTAACCTACTGAGCCATCCAGGCACCCAGCTCTAAGCTATTTTAAAACTCAATTTTATAGATAAGGATGCTGAAGTCCAATAAGTTTAATATCTTGCCCAGCCTCATGCAGATCATTAAGGATATAACAGCAATTTAGTTACAGGCTTCCTTGAATACAAATCTCATATACTTCCACTGACTATACCATAACCAACTAAGTACATAATGTTCAATGTTTTTGGTATTTTAAATGTGCTTTTCAACTATTGGTCATATGTGCTTTGTAATTATGTCCTTTGAATCAAATATACTGAGAATTTAAAAAGATTTTGTGTATGTCTATTAAAGAATATGAGGTTGGTTTCAAGAAAAAAATGGAAGACAAAGGAGACTGTGACCCTGATAAATCAAGAAGAAATAACCAAAAATAGCAGGTTAATAAGACTTAATAGAGCCCAATATGATCATACTTTCCAAAGCACAGAGGTTTACTGTTGAAAGAAGTTAAGTGTTAAGTTCCAAGAAAAATGATGGGGTAAGGGCTACAGCGATACAGATTATCTAAGAACATAAACTTATTAAAGTTCTTGAAGAAAAAGTTCAAAAATATTGAAATTAGTGGCATCTGGCTGGCTCAGTCCATACAGAATGTGACTCTTGATCTCAGGGGTTGTGAGTTCAATCCCCATAGTTGGTGTAGCGATTATTTAAAATTAAAAAAATAGGGCGCCTGGGTGGCTCAGTGGGTTAAAGCCGCTGCCTTCGGCTCAGGTCATGATCCCAGGGTCCTGGGATCGAGGCCCACATCGGGCTCTCTGCTCAGCAGGGAGCCTGCTTCCTCCTCTCTCCTCTCTCTCTCTGCCTGCCTCTCTGCCTACTTGTAATCTCTCTCTCTGTGTCAAATGAATAAATAAAATCTTTAAAAAAAAATATACTGAAATTAAAAAATAATTGTACAATAATAATGGTATCATATTGAAGCATAAGAAAATGGTGCTTTTTTTTTGTTGTTAAACAAATTCTATTCAGTAGCTGGAAAAGTGAATTTCCTGCAGAATGACAGGAATTACATAGAAGCAAGCAATTTTATTTTCCTCAAATGTAGCAATAATTTTAATCTGTACATACATAAAACAAACAGTGCAATTATAAAACCGAAAATTGTGCTTTTTGTGCCATCTTGACAAGAGGAAATTAGGTGATGGATTAAATAAATTGAATTATCACTATCCAATATCATTGGCACCCCTGGGCGAAATCTTTTTGGTGAGATAAGGAGAAGAGATAGTTACCAATGTCATTTTTTTTTTTAAGGAAGGAGGGATTAAATCTAAGGGGTATAAACATCTAGCATTGAATAAGATTTCTTACAGCATATAAATTATCTCTTGCCTTCCCATACATTTATCTGTCTGTGTGACATACTTTAAACTCACACATACCCTATTTTGTATATACAAATTTTAATAATCATTATTAGATACTTTTAGAAAATGAGTTTAATTATTTTTTGTCCTAAAATGGTAATTTACATTTCATTTTTATATATTCAATTAATGATTTAATTTAACAATTATTTCCTTGATTAAAAATTATATATGCTCACTATAGAAGATGTACGATATAAAATAGTCTGCAGAGAATTAACCACTATTAATATTTTCTTTTCTTCCACATGGATCTGTTACCTCCTGAAACAATGGTTCTATGTGGTAAACCACCCTGAATCCCAGTGGTTTAAGACAAACTAACAAAAAACAAATTTGGTCATTTTTCAAGAACTTCATTTTGTCAAGATTAGTGTAACTGGAATTTCTAAGCAAATAATTTTTTTATTGAATTCAAGGAAAATGCTTTATAGTTCCCACTTACAAATCCTTTGATTGTAAGATAAACTACTTTAGTTTGCATTTATGTTTTGCTCCTCCGTAGACAAAACTTAATAAATTATTTCAATAGTCTGCCCTTTCATCGTAAAGAGACTGTTATAACATAGTTAAATATGAGAATGAGATATCACCACCTTATAAAATTTAATAATTAAATCATCCTTCTATAGAAACAAGTATCATAAATGGTTTGGCTTTTTTATTAGAAATGTTAACTTTAAATCTGTGAAGTCATTTGTGCTTTTTTTCCATGATGCAAACTATAGCTTTTGAGGGTCTTCAATGTTTATTTATCTCTTAGCTCATATTTATCCATCTTCCAGGTTATGTTGACTTGATTAAAATTAATAACTTTGATATGACTTGAAATTCATTTCTGCACATAGTTATCAAGTAACATTTTTAAGACAGTAGTTTGTATTGTAGGACAAATGAAAACTTATCTAGATGGAAACTTCTGTACATTGAAAATATGTGTGTGTTTGTGTGTGTGTGATTACTTCTTCATTTTCTTTTTTTTTTTAAAGATTTTATTTATTTATTTGACACAGAGAGAAATTACAAGTAGGCAGAGAGGCAGGCAGAGAGAGAGGAGGAAGCAGGCTCCCTGCAGAGCAGAGAGCCTGATGTGGGCCTCCATCCCAGGACCCTGAGATCATGACCTGAGCCGAAGGCAGAGGCTTTAACCCACTGAGCCACCCAGGTGCCCTACTCCTTCATTTTCAAATAACTTGGACTTTATATCCTAGGATCAAATATTTTACTATTTGCTTTACTAAATTTTACCAGTGTTCATCAAATGTTCCCTCCCCTTCTTCAATTTCTTATTATCTAATTTACAGATATATATTAATTTAGTGAAAAATTATATGTCAACTCCTAACTCTGGGAATGAAAATATTAAAATGAAGACAAATGTTTACTCAAATGTTGTCGGTCTATAGAGGCTACTGTAACAAAATATCACAGACTGGTGGAAAGCCATTTGTATATTCAATATTAAATTAAAGCTTTATCACACTAATGTCATGAATTCCATAATTGCTTTGGTTTAAATTTAGCTTTGATGTCTAAGTTTACACTTTAACAACTACCTGAAAATTTAATGTCAGCCCATGATCTCTGTGCTTTCTTGTGGTGTGTGTGTATTTCTGTAATATTAATTTTATTTTATTATTTTTATTATTTTAATTTAGTTAGTTAACATGTAGTGCAATATTGGCTTCTGGAGTAGAATTCAGTGATTCATTACTTACATACAACACCCAATACTCATCATAGTAAGTGCCCTCCTTAATATCTATCATCCATCTAGCCCATCCCCTACACACCTCCCTCCATCAACCCTCAGTTTGTTCTCTATCAGTAAGAGTAACTTACTGCTTGTTTCCCTCCTCCTTTTTTTCTTTTCCCCTTTCCCATATGTTCATCTGTTTTGTTTCTTACATTCCACAAATGAATGAGATCACATTGTATTTATCTTTTTCTGACTGACTCATTTCACTTAGCATAATGAACTTTCCCTCCATCCATGTGGTTGCAAATGGCAAGTTTTAATTCTTTTTGATGGCTGAATAATATGCCCTTCTTTATCCATTCATTTGTTGATGGATATTTAGGCTCTCCCCATAGTTTGGTTATTGTTGATAGTGCTACTATAATTCATTTGACACAGAGAGAGATCACAAGTAGGCAAAGAGGCAGGCAGAGAGAGAGGAGGAAGCAGGCTCCCTGCTGAGCAGGGAGCCCAATGCGGGCCTCCATCCCAGGACCCTGAGATCATGACCTGAGCCTAAGGCAGAGGCTTTAACCCACTGAACCACCCAAGCGCCCTGTACAGGTTTCTATATAAGGATTTTATATCCCTTTATCTTCATCACTTAATTTTTTTTAAGTTAATGTTACGTGGAATTACATTAGCTATTATTCAAACCTAATTCAGTAATGTATGTGGATCTTTGTTCAAACTACATCTGATGCATATGAACATAAATGGGTTGATATACAAGGAGCAACTTGCAAAAAATGGCAAGAATAAAGGAATTGCAAAGACACATGTATGAAATTATACCAATTAGAAATTTTTAGCCTATTCAAATAAATGTATTTTATTTATAATTATAAATAAAATTTCTAATAGATGATATATTATAGGACTTTTCTTATTTTTTAAAAATATTTTTTATTTAAGAGAGAGAGAAAAAGAATGAGCAGGGGAAAGGGCAGAGAGAGAGGTCAAAGTAGGCTCCCTGATGATCAGGGAGTGGGGCCTGGGGTTCAATCCCAGGACTCTGGGATCATTACCTGAGCCAAAGGTAGACCCTTAACTGATTGAGCCACCTAGGCGCCCCATCCTTTCTTATTTCAAAAGATTGTTAGAACTGAGGTCATGAGACCCTTGAAAATTTGTGTTATAATTAAATTAAAGACAAACTTAAAGACATAACTTTATTTTCCTTGAAGGCAAAATTAAAAGTAATATTTATCCTTTTCATGGAAAATAAATTTTAATAATACTACCCCAGTTTTCTTCTCTTAAGTGTTCTACTAAAACACATAATTTGTTATTATAAATAAACATAATTTACTCATTAACAGATAATTTTATTGAGAGTTTACTATGTGCCAGAAACAGTTAGGTTTTAAGTTTAGAATCATGGGGACAAAAAAAGATCCCTGCTCTCACAATTGTGATTAATGAAGGAAAGGGGACTGTGCTTATGGAAGCTGAAGCTTTACAAAATTTTCCCAGGGATTCCTTCCTGGACATTTGGTATTGTTATAGAATTTTTCTAGCTTCTAGAACACTTTTGGAAGGTAAATTATTTGCTTCCTATTTTGTGTTTGTACATAATCAGGTTTTAATTTAATCAAAGATTTTAATTTTTATACTTTTCATGTATTTCTACTCTTATTTGTATTTATTTTTTTCTACCTCACTTATCTTTATCCTCTTTTTTTCTAAATTAGCATATTAATTTTCAAATACTCATATTTAATGTATGCATTTAAATTATAATTCTTTCTCAGGTTGTCTGTTTGGCTTAGTAGGTTAAGTGTTGGGCTCTTGATTTCAGCTCAGGTTATGATCTCAAGGTCGTCAGACTGAACCCTGTATGGGACTCCATGTTCAGGGCAGAGTCTGCTTGGGATTCTCTCTCTCCATCTCCCTTTGCCTCTCCCTTGGCTCAGGTGAACAGACACACACTCTTTCTAAAATAAATATAAATAAACAATAATTATCTTTCATTATAACTCTCATATAATTGCTGGACCTATTAGCATTGATATGTTTTATTTCTGTATTTTCAATTGTATTTCATATTTTCTTATAAATATCTTTTCTTTGATTCATGAATACCTTCTGTATCTATTTCTTTTCAATTTTGATTTCCAATGAGTGGAAGAATTTGATTCACAGTTATGTTCTGATTTGTAATTTTATTGCTTTGTGGTAAAGGATGTGGTGTGTGTTAAAGCAATTTACTGGCATTTGAAGAGTTATTTTATTGCTCTGGTATATAATCAGTTTTTATACTTTTTTTTCAATGTGTGCTTGAAAACATGAATTTTCAAGAACAAAATTTTGGAGAACAGGATTTTACACACATGAGAACACAAACACATACATATGAGCAATTTGTTAATTGCATTGTCAAATCTTCTATATCATTTTTAATGAAATTCTAGTAATGTATGTCAAATCCCTCACTATGACTTTAATATGACCTTGCAGACTGTGCTCTGTTAAACAGAATTTATGACTGCAAAAATAATATCTCAGATTTAGTTTGCTCAATAGTCCTATTGCTTCTCTTTGTAAACTTGATCTTTGCCCAAATCATAACTGTTTTGGTAATTTACTCTCACATAGATTATATCACTAAATCATTACCCATTCTACAACTCTACCTTTCCAGATTTATAACCTTGGCCTTCCTCCCAGCTATAATTTCATCTATCTATTTTGCCTTCATCTCATTAGGGATGTCCCAGTATAAAAGAAAACTACTCTCTCTTTAATGCTGCTATTTCTATGCCATCTTTGCTTCTAGAAGTATTTTAGAAGGCAGCCTCAAATACTTTCTACTTTTGCCTGGGCTTTAGGCTATTGCTAGCATAGAGAAAGGCAAACAGCATTAAAAAGTTATGTCATCTCAATCTCTTATTAGGCAATATATGACAATCTCTAAAAAATGATGCAATCTAACATTTGACTGGATTATGAAAGCTATCATGATTACCTAATATTTCAAATAACTGATCACAGAATAGTGTGCCAGACAAGACATTTCTGTCCCAGTTTTTTGCCCATTCCTGATTTTTAAAATTTTCTATTTATTTATTTATTTTTTTAATTTAAATTTTCAGTAGTTAACCTACAGTGTAATATTGGTTTCCAGAGTAGAATTCAGTGATTTATCATTTACATACAACATCCAGTACTCATTATAACAAGTGCCCTCCTAATACCATCACACATCTAGCCCATCCCCTGCCCACCTCCCTCCATCAACCCTCAGTTTGTTCTCTATTGTTAAGAGTCACTTATGGCCTGCTTCCCTCTCTCCTTTTTTTTTTCCCTTTCCCCTTCCCACATGTTCATCTATTCTCTTTCTTACATTTCACATATGAGTGATATCATATGGTATTTGTCTTTCTCTGACTTATTTCACTTAGCATAATAAACTTTAGCTCCAACCATGTGTTGGAAATGGCAACCACTTGGCTGAATAATATTTTATGGCTGAATAATATTCCGTGTGTGTGTGTGTGTGTGTGTGTGTGTGTGTGTGTGTGTGTGACATCTTCTTTATCCATTCTTCAGCCAATGGACATTTGGACTCTCTCCATAGTTTGACTATCATTGATAATGCTGCTATAAACATTAGGATTCATGTGTTCCTTCCAATTTATATTTTTGTAGTCTTTGAGTAAATACCTAGTGGTGGAATTGCTGGAACATAGGGGGTTCTGCCTTTAGCATTGTAAGAAACCTCCATACTGTTCTCCAGAGTGCCTTCACCAGTTTGTATTCCACCAACATCGCAAGAGGATTCCCATTTATTTATTTATTTTATTTTTTCAGTGCTCCAAGATTCATTGTTTATGCACCACACCCAGTGCTCCATGCAATACACACCCTCCTTAATACCCACCACCAGGTTGACCCATCCCCACCTCCCCTCACCCCTCCATAACCCTTAGCTTGTTTCTCAGAGTCCACAGTCTCTCATGGTTCATATCCCCTTCTGATTTACCAATTCACTTTTCCTTTCCTTCTCTTAGAGTTCTCCATTTTATTCCTTATGCTCCATAAGTAAGTGAAACCATACGATAATTGACTTTCTTTACTTTACTTATTTCACTCAGCATAATCTCCTCCAGACCAGCCCATGTTGATACAAAAGTTGGGTATTCATCCTTTCTGAGGGCTGCGCAATATTCCATTGTATATATGGACCACATCTTCTTTATCCATTCATCCGTTGAAGGGCATCTTGGCTCTTCCCATGGTTTGGCAATTGTGGACATTGCTGCTATGAATATTGGGATACATATGGCCCATCTTTTCTCTACACCTGTATCTTTGGGGTAAATACCCAGTAGTGCAATTGCAGGGTCATAGGGTAGCTCTATTTTTAATTTTTTGAGGAATCTCCACACTGTTTTCCAAAGTGGCTGCACCAACTTGCATTCTCACCAACAGTGAAAGAAGGTTCCCCTTTCTCCACATCCTCTCCAACACTTGTTGTTTCCTGTCTTGGTGATTTTGGCCATTCTAACTGGTGTAAGATGGTTCTCATTGTGGTTTTGATTTGAGTTTCCCTGATGGCTAGTGATGATGAACATTTTTTCATGTATCTCTTGGCCATTTGTATGTCTTCTTTGGAGAAGTGTCTGTTCATGTCTTCTGTACATTTTTTGACATGATTATCTGTTTTTTGGGTGTTGAGCTTGAGAAATTCTTTATAGATATCAGATATCAGCCCTTTGTCTGTAGTGTCATTTGCAAATATCTTCTCCCATTCTGTGGGTTGCCTCTTTGTTTTGTTGACTGTTTTCTTTGCTGTGCAAAAGCTTATCTTGATGAAGTCCCAAAAGTTCATTTTTGCTTTTGTTTCCTTTGCCTTTGGAGATGTGTCTTCAAAGAAGTTGCTGTGGCCAATGTCAAGGAGGTTACTGCCTATGTTCTCCTCTAGGAGTTTGACAGATTCCTGCCTCACGTTGAGGTCTTTCATCTATTTCAAGTTTATCTTTGTGTATGGTAGTGAGAGAATGGTCAAGTTTCATTCTTCTATACCTAGCTATCCATTCTTCCCTGCATCATTTATTGAAAAAACTGTCTTTTTTCCACTGGATATTTTTTTCTGCTTTGTCAAAGATTACTTGACCATGGAGTTGAGGCTCCATATCTGGACTCTCCACTCTGTTCTACTGGTCTATGTGTCTGTTTTTGTGCCACTACCATGCTGTCTTGGTGATCACAGCTTTGTAATACAGCTTGAAATCAGGCAACGTGATGGCCTCAGCTTTGTTTTTCTTTTTGAACATTTCCTTAGCGATTTGGGGTCTTCTATGGTTTCATACAAATTTTAGGATTGTTTGTTCCAGCACTTTGAAAAATGCTGGTGGAATTTTGATTGGGATGGCATTGGAAGTATAGATTGCTCTGGGCTGTATAGACATTTTAATAATGTTTATTCTTCTGATCCATGAGCATGGAATGCTTTTCCATCTTTTTGTATCTTCTTCAATTTCTTTCAAGAGTGTTCTGTAGTTCCTTGAGTACAGATCCTTTACTTCTTTGGTTAAGTTTATTCCAAGGTATCTTATGGTTCCTGGTGCTATAGTAAATTGAATTGGTTCTCTAATTTCCCTTTCTATATTTTCATTGCTAGTATATAAGAAAGCAACTTATTTCTGTGGATTGATTTTGTATCCTGCCACATTACTGAATTGCTGCATGAGTTCTAGTAGTTTGGGGGTAGAGTCTTTTGGGCTTTCCATGTAAACTATCATGTCATCTGCGAAAAGAGAGAGTTTGACTTCTTCTTTGCCAATTTGAATACATTTTCTTTCTTTCTTTTTTTATTTTTTATTTTTTGTCTGATTGCTGTTGCTAGGACTTCTAGTACTATGTTGAAAAACAGTGGTGAGAGTGGGTATCCTTGTCGTGTTCCTGATCCCAATGGGAAGGCTATCAGGAGGGTTCCCCTTTCTCTGGATCATCTACAAAACCTGTTGTTTCTGTCTTGTTAATTTTAGCTGTTCTGACAGGTGTGAGATGGCATCTCATTGTGGTTTTGATTTGTATTTCCCTGATGATCATTGATGTTGAGCATCTTCTCATGTGTCTATTAGCCATCTGGACGTCTTCCTTGGAAAAGTGTCTATTCATGTCTTCTGCCCATTTCTTAACTGGGTTATTTGTATTTTGGGTGTTCAGTTTGAAAAGTTATTTGCAGATTTGGGGTACTAACCCTTTATCAGATATGTCATTTGCAAATTCCCTTTAAGCTTCTCTTGTTAGAGGAACCAAATAAGGTCATTGTTATTTTTACTCCAGTTGAATTCATTCTTTAGCTATATTATATATTTAAATGGGAGTTTAAAAAAGTTTTATTTCAATTGATATGTTCAATGTAAAAACGTGCTTTTACTTTTTTTAAAGATTTTATTTATTTATTTGACACAGAGACAGAGAGACAGTGAGAGAGAGAACATAAGGAGGGGGAGTGGGAGAGGGAGAAGTAGACTTCTCACTGAGCAGGGAGTCTGACGTGGGGCTCAATCCCAGGACTCTGGGATCATGACCTGAGCTGAAGTCAGACACTTAATGACTGAGCCACCCAGGCACCTCTACTTTTACTTCCAATTAAGGAGACAAATTAATATTTCCCAATTTCTATTTCATATGTTCTGAATGATGAATGTCTTTTTCTGCTTAATTTAATGTCTTTTAGACAGCACTTTGCAAAATTTCTTTAAAGAAATCAAAACAATTATCCAAATCTATATGAATGGTTCCAGAGGCTTTTCTTTCATCAATCTGATACTCTCATTTTCACTAATAATTTTGCTTCAAACAAGTAAATATTTTCCCCAAAGATATCTTTCATTTTATCTTCTTTTATATGAAAAATTCACATCCATGTTAGTATTGTCAAATAAAAAAAATAGCAGGGCAGTAAAATGCTCTAAAATTACCTCATTATTCTTTCAAATTTTCTGTTTATTATGCCAAAGTGGTAAGCATAGTCAGAGAACTTTTCTTAGGTGGTCTCTGAATCAATCACAAATGAATCATTCAATCTCTCTGATTTTCTTCCTTTATTCTTCCTTATTTACCTTTTTCATTCTTCTCCCTAAATCAAAACTTAATCAGTTCTCTGCATTGAGGGTCACTTAACATGTACTCAACACATATAAGCAGATTCTTGGATTCAGTTTTAATTTATTTATCATTCATACACCCATTGTGAGAAGTAATGACTAGTTTTCAGCTCTTATCAAATAATATAATTTACAAATTTAAGTTTGACAATAATTTTTAACTTGCATTGGCAGTATGCTCAGCATTAATACTAATATTTTTAAGACAACAAATATAGGGAGGATAGATATTTTTATTTATTTATTTATTTTTAAGAGAGCAAGCAAGCAGGAGCATGAGTAGGGGAGGGGTGTAGGGAGAAGGAGAGAGAGAATCTCAAGGAGTCTCCATGCTCAGAATGGAGCTGGATGTGGGGCTCAATCTCACAACCCTGAGATCATGACCTAAGCCGAAATCAAGAGTTGGGCACTTAACCATTTGAGTCTCTTGGGCACCCCAGGAGGATAGAAATTTTTAACCTAAAGGTACAGAAAGACACTGAATTTCCATTAGTCTCTTATCAAATTTTAAATTCCTCACTCCCTTTAAAAATACAATCATGTTTCTTAAGGCAGGTAAATAGTAGTCAATTATAATCTCTTAAAATAAAATTATGCTTAAATTAAATGTAAAAAACATAGCTTCCCATATTTTAAAATACACTGATTTCATGCATATACATATGTCCTTTTGTGTCCTAAATAAAAACATGGTGTCCTCCATTGATCTCCAACTCCTAGTATTAATGCCTTTTGCAATCCCTTCTTAAGTGTGGGCTAAGGCTAGTAGTTGGCTTCTGGTCAATGTATCACAGCAGAAGTGAAAGTTTATTACTTTCACCATTAAGTTATACAAGAATGACTTTCTCTTGTGGTGTATACCATTTGATACTAGGAATTTATGGTCAAAGATCCTTGCTGGATCATTCCCCTGAACATTCTCTCCCTGCTCCTATTAAGGAATGGTTATATACAATTTAATAGTGAAACTAACAAGAATGAATAGATGTTTACTCACTCGACTATAAAATATACTCCTAGTTTGTCAATAACTCCCAGACCTGAGTCTGTTTACAGCCCAAGAGACTATCATAGAGGAAGGTTTTTTTGTTTTCTTGTTTTTGGGGTTTTTTTGTTTTGTTTTGTTTTTTCAATGTAGATACTCAGAATGTTTCTGTAGTCTTCCTATAAGAAACTGAAACAACTGAAATGATTTTCTAAGTGTGCTTTCTGTAAAGGAAAATACCCAGACATGCAGTGATCTTTAAAATAATAGTTCTTTATTATGACGGATTCTAGGGGTCCCCATCTGTTAGTGAGGATGTAAATGATAACTGGTACGTTACCCATATCTGCTTCATGGTGGGCCCAGTGGTACCTAAAACTAAAATTATCCCATGATGTTTTCTCCCATCTGGAGAGTATTTGGAATGGATACTCTTGCAACAGGAAAAACCCCTCACAGTGGTTCTCTGACATTTGTAGTGTGGATTTTAGGGTGAAACAAACAAACAGAAAAATCAAACAACAACAAAAAAATGGATAAAACCCATTCAACTCCCTTCCCCTAAAATTACAGTCACTTAAAATAATTGCCTTCTTCTAGGGAATTAGAGATTAGCAACTCAATCAAACACTTGAGAGAAGCACTGGTATAGATTTCTATTTCTCCTCCTTGTTTTTAAATTTGCCAGATTGACTTGTTAGGAAGATGCACAATTCTAGTCCTCATCTCAGTTAACCTTTCAGCAGTTTTTATCATAGTTAATATTCCTTCATCCTTGAAACACTATTTTCTGATGTCTTCCTGAATCCCGTGCATCTTTGTTTTCCTTCTACATCTTACATTGTTCCTTTTTATCATTTTCTGATTCCTCGTTTCTCAATCGTCTGACTTTTGACCAGACTTTGTTCTTCTACTTCCTTCTTCCTCCATCAAAACTCTACCTTCTGGTGTTTCATCCCACTTGATGGCTTCAGTTGCCATACACATGTTAATTACTCCCAAATTTATAACTTCAGGTCACTCCCTCTTCTAAATTCCAGAGGTATATATTCAAATTCCTACTACAGACCTTCACTTAGATGTCCAATTTACAACTCAAAATTCTCATGTCCAACAGTGAACTCCTGATCTTCACTATCACCATTCCAAACTTGCTCCTGCTTGGTTTTCTTTTCAGTTAAGGAGACAATTTCATCCTTCCTTTACTCATTTACTCATGGAAATACTTTGGAACTTTTTTTTTAAGATTTTATTTATTTATTTGTCAGAGAGAGAGAACACAAGCAGGGGGAGCAGCAGAGGGAGAGGGAGGAGCAGAGTCCCCATTGAGCAGGGAACCTGATGTGGGGCTTGATCCCAGGACCCTGAGATCCTGACCTGAGCCGAAGGAAGACACTTAACAGATGGAACCACCCAGGGTCTCCAATACCTTGGAATTCCTGACCTCATTTTTCCTCTCACATATTATATCCAAAGTGTCAGTAAATATGTTGGCTCTATTTGGCTATAACAAAGTATTTCCTGAATCCAGTTGCCTTACTCTCCTCCACTGCTCTCACCCAGATCCTGGTCATTATTTTCTTTCAGCTGTACAGCTGTATTTTCTGAGACTCCTAACTGCTTTCACTGTTTCTTATCTTTACTATCCCCTCCCCAGTCTCCAAAGTCTATTCTCAACAAAGAAGGGAGAATAATCTTTTAAAAAGTTGAGCAATTTTGCCTTCCGCTTCATGGTCTTATTTATTGCGTATGTCCTCACCATGACTCTCCTGCTCACATTCTTCAGTCTTTTGGTCACTGTCTCCATAAGAGTCATTCCCACTCCAATATTGCCTGTCTTCCTACTTTACATTTTTCCTTAGCAATGACTACCATCTGTCATACACCTTATTTATTTTATTTTCTATGTTCTTACACTAGAATAAAAACTACATAAAGTACTATATTTTTGTTATTTAGTTGTTTCAAAACCCACACTTAAAACTGTGGCTAGCATAGACTATGACAATTCTGTTGAATACATTATTATAATTTAAAACACTTTTGAATTAAAAAAATGAATTTACAATGACAAATTTTCCCAAAAAAGAGCAAAAATATAGATTTAATTTTAAATCTTCCTTGCTTTCTGAGCAGTATGTTTGTAAATGCTGTTACAAAATTTTAATCTGTCTCTTGTAAAGGAAAAATGTATATTAGCTACATAGCTATTTTTGAAGACTTTATACTGTATAGTTTTCTTTATTTCCTAGTGTTCAATTCTGTTCCTTTTTTTCCCTCTTTGATCAACTATTAAAATTGTTTTTAAAGCAATGTTGAAAACCTGTGGAGTAGTAAGCATTTTTCTCAAGTTAGAGGTAAGATTTTCTATTTTATCAGTCAGTGGCAGTCCCAGTTGCTATGAGATATTTTTCAAAGCTGATATGTAAGCCAATGTATATGCTAACTGAAAACTGTATTTGCCTTTTTTTTCAAGTGGATTTTTTCTGAGTTTAAAATGAACTAATTTTAAATATCCTGCCTAGATACAATCTCAAAGATGCATACTTATTACCCTCATGTGAAAAAGGAAAGCAAAAGCGTGCAGAGTATACAAAAGTGTTATCTTTTAAACTACTTTTTCATTCTTCTTTTACCTTTTGAAGAAATGATTCCCTGTGGTTATATAGAAAAAAGTGAATATCCAAACACAGTAAGATTCAGTAAGATGAAAAAAAAAAAAGATTCTAGGCATTCAACATCTGTCTCTTTGTAGGCTTTCAAAATAATTATGTTGGTATATCCAGCATTGCTTTTCATTTGGTAGGTTTTCTTCAAATTTGGCTACAGTGCACTGAGTTTTTTTTTACCAGAGGGCCATTTGTCAGTGCCTTAGTATAATGCTGATTTAGAAAAATGTTTTCAGTGCATATTCAATGTAGAAATATAAATTTCAGTGTTGTAAAGCATGCAATAAGATGAAATTTGTATATGGTAAATAATTAAAAGATAAACAGCTATGCTTAATTTTCTATTATTCTGTTAGGAGAGTTAAATATTATATAGACATAAATTAGGATAATACCATTAACTATGAAACAAATTGGACCTTGTAATTTAGGAGTCAAGATATAAATTCAAATATCCTATAATCTATATGTCTCTGTCTATATTTATAACTATATTTATATAAGTTGTTTACAAAAATATCCTATAACCCAATTGAATATAATTATGCCTTTTCTGGTGTAAATAGATGTTTAAGTTCCGGTAGATGTATTAGTCTAAATTAGGTAAGCTTTAGTGTAATAATTTCATGACTGAAATAAGTAAGTTTATTTTTTTGCTCATTCCACATGTCTTGTTATATATTGTCAGGGAGCCTTCATTAACATGGCCAGATTTAGCAAATAAAAATAAATGGTACTCAGATTTAAATTTCAGATGAACAGTGAATACCTTTGTAGTATAAATATATCCCATGCAATAAATGTCCCCAAATAGTTTAAGAATACTTCTACTAACTTTGTTGTTGTGAACTGAAAATCAAGTTTTACTAGGCATTTGGCATTTTATCTGGCAACCCTACCCTTGATAGTCATTCAAGGAATCAGGTTTATAGAACAGCCATAATCCCAGACATCACTGGTCTTACCAGGGAAAAGGGGATTTTGGAGTTTTCACATTAGAAGGCAAATGTCAGATCTCTCGATCTCATCACATTTTCTTTGTCTTGCAACTATCCAGGAGACTGTTATTTTTTTTTCCATCTCCTAACTTACGTAAATTAATTTAGCCTCCAGAAGTCCTCCACAGTTTACAACCAGTATGTAATCACACTCCTTGGGATAGTGCATTGAGAAGAATATGCTTCAATATACTTATATTTTATATTTTATTAAAAATGAAAATATATTTTTCTATCTCAGTAAGTGTGGTTACGAAATATATAAAGCTTTTGGTCATATCTATGTGATTATATGCTATATTAGTTAAAAGGAATTTTTGAAATGACATAATTATATAAAATGTATAAGTAAGTATAAGTAAGTGTAAACATATTAAGTTTAAGAACAGAATAAAATAAAATAGGGTGGGTAGATATCTTGGTTAATAAGAAACATTACTGGAATAATCCAATTGTGCTTATTTTTTTTTAAACTGTTACTGAAAACTATTTTTTAACAGTGTCCTTATGTCTATTTTTATTTAGAACAAGTCTTGTGTTAGAAAGATTTAGATGCATCTGTTGTCCTATACTTCTTTAACATTTCTTAAGAAATATAGCTTGATATTGATTATATATTGTCAATCTCTCCCATAAGAGAAATATCAAATTATGAATTTATTATAAACAGCTTCTTGAACTTAATAACATACATTATCTATACATTTGAATGGTACAGTCGATTAGGCTGATTTCAATGATGGATATTTTCATTGAATTTGGGAGACTATATTGAGAAAAAATTTTAATATTCAAATGTGTTTAAATTTGAATGTGTTGTTTAGTTTAGGATGTTGAATTACTGGTGTGCATGAAGAATACAAGTGATGTATTGTAATACAAGAGTGAAGAATACAAGTGATGTAACAGGATGGGTTAACCAACATTCCAAGGATGATTTAAAGTATGTTTGTGATTTGTTCTTTAATTGGAAACACATCCCTTAATGTTTTTATTTGGTTGCTTGTTTTTGCATGGAAATGGAGAATTTAGCTTATGGCTCAGAGAACTCTACTATCCCTGAATTTGAAATTTCTATAGGCCTCTTTAGTTTTAAGGGTCCTCTAGTATTATTATTACTAGGTGGGAGTGATAAGGATTTAAAATTCTTCTCTGCTTTAGGATCTGAAGATATTTGATCTCTTTGTGAGTACTAATTTTTGAATTATTAATTTCATTGAAAAAAAAAGAAGGCATGACTCTGGAACATATGCTTCCTTTTATCTCTTAGTCCATTTGTACTGCTATAACAAAATACCACAGAGTGAGTATCTTATAAACAACAGAAATTTCCCTCTCACAGTTTGGGAGGCTGGAAAATCCAAGATCAAGGCAGCTGCAGATTTGGCATATGGTGAGGGCCTGCTTCCTGATTCATAGTGTCTTTTTGCTGCGTCTTCACATGACAGAAGAGGAGACAGAAGTCTCTGGGACCTCTTTTATGAGGGCACTAATCCCATTTATGCACCCTTTGGACCTAATAACCTCTTAAAAGTCCCACCTCCAAATACCATCCCACTGGGGATTAGATTTCAACATGTGAATTCTGGGGAGATACATTTAGTAATCCCTTACTGTAGTAATCCCTTACTGTAAATACAATATCACATTATTATTAATTGTAATTATTTACATTTAGGGTTATATTCTATCTTCAAAACCTTATTGTTAGTATTAAAGCATTTGTAAAGTGCTTTGTAAAAGTTGTTGTAAACAACTTTTTACAAAACATTGTAAAAGTGCAAGTTTCAATATATATATTCTTTGATTCTTCAACATCATATTATGCTTATCACAAAGTAAAACAGTTATTTACCAGAAACTATATGATTTGATTAAATTTTTATTGTCATATATAAGCAGGCACCTCTTATTATTACTGACATTATCAACAATTTGGGAATCAAGGCTATGGAAAATTAAGAGAAAGTTGTACAGAAGTTTCACCAATAAAAGAACTCGGCATCTCCAACCACACGTCTTACACAAACCATGAACAGTTCTTAAGGTTAAATTGTTAAGGGTACTAATTAAATATACAGAACACCAAATAAGTACTAACTAGTGTTTTACTCTCCATTTTCTCTGTCCTATTATTTTTACGGGCAACCATGGAAAGGGTTTGTATCCTATCACACTTAAGAAGGGTAATTTGCACCAACTTGGGGAAGCCATTTAGACCAATTACACCTATTTTATGATAAGAGAAGATAAAAATATTTAAATAAATAAATTTTATCAATTCACTTGAGATATATGTTTCTATGGTTAATATCACAATGAATAGGAAACTGATGACAGCTTAAAGCAGTATTCTAGAATGCCATTCTAGCCTGCGTAATTCTTTCACAGATGTTTTATAACAGCATTCCAAAATGCTCCCCAACAAAAGAAATGGCATTAAAAATTTAAAAATTTGGGCGCCTGGGTGGCTCAGTGGGTTAAAGCCTCTGCCTTTGGCTCAGGTCCTGATCTCAGGGTCCTGGGATCGAGGCCCGCATCGGGCTACCTGCTCGGCAGTGAGTCTGTTTCCTCCTCTCTCTCTGCCTGCCTCTCTGCCTACCTGTAATCTGATCTCTCTCTCTGTGTCAAATAAATAAATAAAAAATCTTTAAAAAAAAAATTTAAAAACTTTACTACCCATAATCTTTATCACAAATCTGAGAAATAAAAGGATGTGGTCTCTATTTATAGGTTAGTAAATCAAAACCAGAGATGGCCTAGAAGCCTTGTTGAAAAAAAAACATTATTTAATAAAAGCATGATCATTAAAATAGGTGTGTCTAATGTGATTTCCATTTAAATAAATTATGTCTTTTCATTTCTCAGGTAAAGGATAAATCTTTGAGTTCAATTGTTTCACCTTTCAGGCACTTTTTATGGAAACTCAGTCACTGGGCTTTTCACCAAGTAAGCCAAGATTTAAGGTTCTAAACATTCAACAGAGATTTAATGTCTGTGACTAGAGATGACAAAACCTCTCCAAAGGCTCAGGTCTTAGCATCTCCAAGAAATCACCTGAAATAAAAGGCATTATACATGCTCCTGAAGCTGTGACGATTTGTTTCAGTCACAGAATGGTGTTATCATCAAATAATAGTTCAACAAAAGAATAAAAATAATACTTTAAAAATTCTAGTTATACAAAATATAAAAATAGACAAAAATTTTCAAATGTTGAGAGCTTAATTCAAATAACACTTCTTAATATGCCTCTCCCTATTCCTATATACCTTTTACCTCGTCAAATCATTTGTCCTGCCTAAATACCATGAACATGTCTTTGCTGCCGTAGTTCTTCCTTATCTGTGAGGGACATGTTCTAAGACCTCAGTGGATGCTGGAAACCATGGATAGTACTGTATCTTGTATATGCCATGTTTTTCCTAGACATACATATGTGATAAAGTTTAACTTATAAATTAAGCACAGCGAGAGATGAACAACTAATGAAAAATACAATTATAACAGTATACTGTAATAGAAGTTATGTAAATGTAGTCTCTCTAAATATCATGTTATACTGTACTCATCCTTCTTCTTGTGATGATGTGAGATAGCAAAATGCCTACATGATGAGATGAAGTGAGGTGAATGACATAGGCATTGTGATGCAGCATTCTGACAATATATCAGAAAGAGGATCATCTGCTTCTGGACCACGGTTGACCATGGGCACCTGAAATCATGGAAAGAGAAATGGCAGGTAAGAGGGGGTGACTGTACTTCTTAATTACATGCCTTTTGTCATTCAATGACTGTTTTTTCTACCTGACACTTTGTTTGCTTTGCTATAGTCCCCAGATTCTTCTGTATTAAAACCTGCCAACCATAACTGGAAATGACAGATCTGCCTTAGAAGTTCCTAGGAGCAGCTACAGAATGGAAATGAGCAGGTAAATAGAAACTCCCTATAGAATGCAGACAGTATGAGGGAGAAAACAGGAACAGTGGAAGGAGAATCACTGGGATTTTCATACATTCATAATTAATGCCTTTTATTTGCTCATGATCATTTATGCTCCTTGTCTTTCAAATTTTTATCTTTAGCTCATATTACTACTTCTCTGCCACTATGTCAATCAATGTCTTATTTTTCCACTGCGATATTTCAAAGGCAGTTCACAAATAAAATGTTCAAAGTGAATGTCATGAAACACTCCTTCAACACCAATCTGATCTTCCCATCGGTTTCTATATTCCATAGAAATCACCAGTGACATTCTGCTGTACAATGCAGAATTCAATATTCATTTTTGATACTCACCAACTCCAACAACCATGTTTATCTCCCATCATGTTCTGTCAATTTAATCTCCATATGTTTTCAGGATATTTTTCTCAGTATCTATGACTCCCAATCTCAGTACCACCATCTTTTTGTTTAAATTACACACTAACTTCTTAGTTGATTTCTTCTGAATTACTATTAGCTCCTCCTGGTATATGATCTACAGTTCTTCAAGGGTGAACTTTTTAAAAAGAATAAAATCTTTCAATGGTTTCCAATTTTATTAGGCTAAATAACTTTAACAAGGTCTCCAATCCCAAGTGGCCTAATTCTTGTCCAACTCTGTCAATGATTCTGTGCCTCCTCTACCTTTTGCTCCCTACGATCTCGTTACAAGACCTTTATTTCACTTTTCTAGGAGGCATTTTCATTTCTTCTGTTGCAGGATCATTATCCACTATCTTCTATCAGGAATGCTCTCACTCATTCTCATAGGAATTAGGAAATAAAAAGCCAGATAAGAATTAGTTGAGCCAGATAGAGTAGTTAAACATATGCTGAAGTTATTAACTAAATGGAACTAGCGGGTTTGAGACTTTCTTAACCTAGAATTATGGTAAGAGTAATTTTCACAGAAATAGAGAAATGATCATTGTATTTAAATATAAAGGATTCTCTATAGAATAATAATTTTCTGATGCCCTAAAAATGAGAAAATAGAGGAAAGAGGCCCAGAGTGAGAAAATATTTGATTCGTAGAAAATCTTTTTAAAAACCATTTCATGTGATAAAATAAAAATATAAAATGACTAACTTATCTGTATAATTCAGGCAATATGTATCCTTTCTTTTATTTTCCTAGAAAATTATGGTAAACTACTCTCTGCTAAAATAATTAACTGAGATACAATTTCAATTCTATCTTAGAGTTTATATAAAAACTCTTGGAGTTATTCTACAAGGACATATTCAAATTTCGTTCCAAGGATGTGGATATTTGGTTTCAGCTGTATTTTAGAAAAAGGGTATTGGTTAGATGACCTCTGGAGACCCTTCAAGCTCTATAATTTTATGAATTAGTTTCTTCCTTCTTCACAAAATTGAATCAATTTAACTCACAGTTCTAGTCACAGGAATAAGAAACATGAAGTCTAGGGTCTTTGGAAAGGGCTTTGCTACTGACCAAATTTTTGACCCTTGGCAAATTGTTAAGTTCTCTATTTCTGATTTTTTTAAATGGCATTTCCCTGAAGTACTCTTTAGAGCTGTTTGAGTATTAATTAATGTATAAAACACACTATAGTAATTTCAATATCTCTTATAATGAATTAACTGGAAAGTTTGTGTGTTTCCCTATTTATTTATTATTTATTTATTTATTAAAGATTTTATTTATTTATTTGACACACAGAGAGAGACCACAAGGAGGCAGAGAGGCAGGCAGATAGAGGAGGAAGCAGGCTCCCCGCTGAGCGGGGAGCCCGATGTGGGCCTCGATCCCAGGACCCTGAGACCATGACCTGAGCCAAAGGCAGAGGTTTTAACCCACTGAGCCACCCAGGCACCCCCTGTGTTTCCCTCTTTAAAGCACTACTATTTTTGTCTTTATTTTGCAAAAGCACAATTATATAGATATAGATATATAGATATATAATATATGTCAAAGAATAGGTTCAAATAATAGAAGATTCTGTGACTAAAATACAAACAGCAAAGAGAGAATAGACATGGGATGAAAATTGGTCTTCAAATTTTATTTGAGTGCACATGTTATCTTTTAAAACTAAGTATCTATTCATAGTAACATAAATATTTATTTACTTATACTGATTATTGTTTAAGTACAAGCACTAGTAGTATATATGTTATCAAAAGATACTAATACAATAAAATTTAACACAATGAAATAAAATTAAGGAGAGAGTAGGAACTTGTATGTTAAATATGCATAATACTAAATTTATTTCTCGGGCGCCTGGGTGGCTCAGTGGGTTAAAGCCGCTGCCTTCGGCTCAGGTCATGATCCCAGGGTCCTGGGATCGAGGCCCACATCGGGCTCTCTGCTCAGGGGGGAGCCTGCTTCCTCCTCTCTCCTCTCTCTCTGCCTGCCTCTCTGCCTACTTGTAATCTCTCTCTGTGTCAAATGAATAAATAAAATCTTTAAAAAAAATTTATTTCTCAATTTAAAAATATAGAGAAGTTTAATCTTTTTCTTCCAGCCTAGATGGATTATCTTTGTTCCCTTTCATTGCATAGAGACCAGAGGGGAAGAGCAAGGAGAGAAATCAAGCAGATCTTTCTACTCCAAGTAACAACTGTGACTTTATTCCATTTGCAATAGAAATCCCAGTAAAAGTTTTAAAACACTGACATGAATAAACTGATTTGCATTTTCAAAGTAAAAATGCTGACTCCTGTGAATGATACATAAAATAGTTTAAGAATGGAGACAGGAAAAATGTTTGGTAGCTATTGCAGAAACTTAGTTAAAACAAGAAGGCAACTTTAAGTAGATGTTGGCCATAAAAATGGAGAGAACAAAAAAAAAGTCATCAATATAGAAGGTAAAAGGTAAAAGATCAGGAATTGATGATATATGTGATATTCATAACATATGAGGAAAAGTAAGATGGATTTGAGAATTGTTGAATATTTGTGCTGTTGGCTAATTTTTTTTTTAAAAGCAGGAAATACCAGGCCAGAATCAATTTTCTAGAATAAGATTGAGTGAGGAAGAGAGAATATTAGTTCTGTTTTACACATGTTAATTTAGGGATGCCAATTCAATATTGTCATGCAGTTCTCCAGCCTAGAGAGATAAATGGATCTGAGGATGCAAGTTTGAATCAACAGGGCTTCTGGACAAAGATGCAAATGCAAATCCAAACCAAGATGAGATACCACCTCACAGCTGCTGAGACGGCTGAGAACAGAAAAACGAGATAACAAACGCTGGCAAGGATAGGGATACAAGGGAATCCTTGTACACTGTTATTGGGATGCAAACTGGTACACATCTTTTTCACTTTTACCTACATTTTTTAGAAAAGTGATTGTTTTTGTTTTCTTATTATCTATGTGATTGGATATGAAAGTTTATGTAAATTTTATATATTTTTTGTTATTGTTTTTAAGATTATTTATTTATTTGACAGAGAGAGAGAGTGAGAGAGGGAACACAAGCAGGGGAAGTGGGAAAGGGAGAAGCAGACTCCCTGCGGAGCAAGGAGCCCAATGTGAGGCTCAACCCCAAGACCCTGGGATCATGACCTGAGTCATTGACTGAGTCATTCACATGACTGTGAATTTTATATTTGTATGTCTAAAGAGAAAATATAAATGTTAAGTCCCCAAGAGTTTAGAGGTGCTGTGCCTTAAATCCAGCCCCAGTGATTTAAAACTGCAAGAAACATTATAATCTATGTCCATAAACTATCTGCCGCATGTTGACCTAATGTTTCCTTGTGCATTCCTTCTGATAAAGCATGTTAGTAACTACTCCTTTTAATTAATATTTTATATTTAATATACATCTTACAATATAAGCTAGATATTTATAGTAAAAATAGAAGAAACTGGAATGTAACAACAGATAAAATACTTACACAAATTAATTCATGATTTTTCCCAGGACTCAATCCATTAGTTTTTGCATTTACTTAAATAACCACAGAGGAGGTATTCTCTGAGCATTATATCTGAGTAATTGATAGATCAAAGTTTCACTTCTCAGTCTCTGAAGTAGACCAATATCCACTTCTCACCAATATCCAGTTCTCCTTTTTTTTTTTTTTTTCCTGTGTCCATGTGGAAGACTGACTCGTCTGGTCAATATAATATGAGCATATGAGATACATGACATTTTGGACTTGAGGCAGCAAAGGCGGCTTCATGATTCTTCAGTCTGTTTCCTCAGGTAGAGGCCGTGTGTTGAGAATAAAGAGCCATGATATTAAGGTCACCATGTTCACTGAGTCACGACATGCAGGATCGGTGTCCTGGAGAATCTTCATGGTCAGAAACTAACTTTGCAGTATTAATTCAGGTTAGTTGGAAGATTGATGCTTCTTCTGGGACTGATGATTTTTCTGAACCAATATTCTTCTCATCTTAGTGATATTTCTCGTTAGTCTCTAATTCAATTGACTGCATCTGTATTTCTTTTAAAAAAAAGTTTCCTATAGCTTCAACTGTGAACAATTCACAAATAGAAAATGAATATATTTAAAGTATATAATGTGATGTTTTGGCATAGATATACATTGTGAAATGATTACCACAATAAAGCTATTTAACATATGCATCACTTTACATACTTATCCGTGTGTGTGTGTGTTAAGCACTATATGATCTATTCTGCTAGCACATTTCAAATACACAACTCAGTATTATTAACTATAACCATCATGTTGTGCATGTTTTTTATTTGTTTGTTTGTTTGTTTTTGTTTTTCTGCCACAGCACAAAAAAACACAAACAGGTGGCATGCCTCTCCTCGGCAGTAGAATGTGGTGTGAAGTTGATTGCCCAGCCATGACAGAACAGGTTTTAATGGCTGTGAGTTCACCACAGGATAGTGGCAGATTGTGATGCTGTAGCAGCCCAGGTGATTGGATCAGCAGCCACAGCTATGGTGATAAAGAACAGGAACCAGGGATTTCTCCCTGCAGGGATTTTCTTCTTTTTCACCTAAAGTTGGTATACTTGGAGAAGAAATTTAACCTAAAATATACACTATTATAAATATGATATTAGGTATAAAAAGAAATGTTTATGATGAGAAAACGTTAAAATATTATAAATTTTTAGAAAGGTGACAAATACTACAAGCATCACAAGCCATGAAAATAAAACTTTTACTAATTACCTTTAGTCTGAGACAGCGTTATAATATTTTTCTACATTTTTTCTGCATATGCTTAGATTACCAACAATTATGTAATAGTTTTTAAATATATTCTATAGAAAGGATAGAAAGATATTTCGCTCATGTTTGACCAAAATACAACTTTATCACTTGTAAAAATTAACTTCAGTTTTATTTTTTTATTCAGATATTTTCCCTCTCAGATTTATCCATCCAAATTTTGGGATTATTTAAAAATATTTTTAAAAAGTCCTCATAATTTTTTTCAGTTTTTAATTTTTTTAAAGTAATTTCTACACCCAATGTGGGGCTTGAATTCTTGACCCTGAGGTCAAGAGTGACATGCTCTTCTGACTGAGGCAGCCAGGCAACCCTAGGATTATTATTATTTGTTTAATTTAGAAAGAAACCTTCTGTCAAGATAATGTTTTATGGGGTCTCCAAGATGTGTAAGAATTTTCCAAAGACTGGTTTCTGTGTCATTCTTTCATTTTTTTTCTCCTCTACTTGCTCACATGCTAGGGACAGGTTCTGGAGGGCATGCTCACACTGTGTTATAACTCTACCCCTGCACATGTGTCAGTACGGCGGGCAAAAGAAGCATTCTTAGAGGATATTATAATGGTATAGATATAGTGAGAGAAAGGAATCACGTATAAAGAAGAGAAATCTAGATGGAAGTCACTGCAAAATCATGTACCTGTATCCTACCAAACTCAACTAAATAGATCTTCTCCTCAGCTGGATCCCAGCAATCACTTTGGCCAGCACGAGCACCACTGCTAGAAGGGAGAGAGTGGGGACATTAGGAGAGAAAGGAAGGTGGAGAAGAGAAGAAAGATATGGTGCTTGTATCAGGGAAACAGAACCAAAAGATTATACACATGCGCACACACGTATGCACACGCACATGCGCATGGGTAGTATGTAAGAGATTTATTTTAAGGAACTGGCACACATGTATTGTGGGGTTGGCAAGTCTGAAATTTGTAGGGCAGTCCAGTAGCTTAAAAGGGTTTAATGCTGCAGTTTTGAGGGAGAATTACTTCTGGAAACCTCAGTTTTCATTCACAAGGCCTTCAACTGACTGAGTTCCCCCTATATTTTGGATGGTAATCTCTTTATTTAAAGTGAATTGATTGTAGATGATAACCACATCTACAAAACAGCTTCAAAGTAATACCTGGAATTCTGTTTGAGTAAGTAAAGGGGTACCGTAGCCTAGACAAGTGGACACATTAAACTAATTTATATGTGCAAAATTCATGAAAGTGAGTAACAACATGAACACATTGCTAGGCCTTAATGATAAATCCATGACTATCTCATAAATTTTTCAGAGCAGAAAATGGAGAACAGTAGTGGTTAACTACAATATGGAGAGGCAGTCTGTTTTGAGATAAAGTTTCAGAACATAATAAAAATCCCACGTTGTCCTTTTGTGTGGGGGCTCGACAACGGAATGGCTTGTTGGGGAAACAGACAGTTAGTTATGTGCCTTTGCAGATGATGATTTTGGACTTGACCCTTTATCTTTTAGAAATTGAAACTAAATTCACCTTAAGAGCAGCACTTATGCAGGGAATAGATCTTAGAAATGACTTGGTAGTGGCTTAGTCAAGGAGTCCCTTTATTTGAAAAAGTTTCTGTAAAAAAACCACTGGAAAAATAACAAAGGACACGGCTGTAAGACCCTGAGTCATTGAAGATGACAGCAGTCTGATACCACACGTTATGTCTCATTTTCTATTTGTTCTTCATATGCTAACTTATTTTACAGTTTAACCCCTCAATTAAAAATAAAAATTCTTTTCTAAAAAGAGTTGAGATTCTGGAAAGATGAATGTAACTAGATGATTAAATGCATCATTATATTGAAGAATCCATGGGAGTGCAGAGAGGTTCGGTGAGAAAAGTTAGGAAAGAGAAGCAATCACATAGCAGGAGTGAGGAAGAAAATACATATTTTAGCAAAAACAAAATTTATAATAGGCAAACTAACTTTAGTGCTGTTGAAAGAGCGAATTGCCTTTTTTTAAGGCACAAAATCCTCACAGGGAAAAGAAAAAGTTGTTAAATATCAATTTACATTAGATAAGAGTTTTGCGATATAGTACAAAAAAGAATTCTGAAACTTTATTCTGTTTCTGTAGCTAGCTTATGCTGTAGAAGAAAGAAAAGAAATCAAATGTATTTATTTAATCCTTTTTGTCAGTAATACCCAGGGTGAAGAATTCATTTGTAGGTTTTTCGCTGCTGAGTTGCATCTTAGAACTTCACATATATTAAAGTAAAATGTAATGCCTTTGATCCTAAAACTTCAGGATATAATTCATTTCTACTTATGAAAAAAAGGATGGTTTCTGTATAATTAAAATGTCACAGAAATTGTCTAAGAATCTATCAGTTATCAAAATAAATATTTTCACTATTTTTTATTCATAGAACATATCTATTTAAATTTTTAAATTTTTATGTGATTCACATTTCCTTTCACATGAGTTACAGAATAAGACCTCATAATTCCAATATATTTTTAGAAACATTTAGGAAATTATATTACAACAGCAAAAGAAAGTACTTTTGTATTTTTCTTTAAGCTGTCATTGGGCTAATATTTATTTTTTAGTTAGGTAATGATCAGCTATCGAAGCAAATATATTTTGTTTTTAAACTTTTCTACTCTTGAAAAAGATAAATAGTATAAAATGGAAGAAAACTCAATGAAAATATATAGCATATGAAGAATTGCATCAATTTATACTTAATAAAAATTCTGGAAACCTGGATCATTAATGGAGACTCAAAATGGATGAGTGAAGAAGTCACTAAAATATGGACGAACCTTAAAAATGCTAGGCTAAAGGAAAGAAGCCAGACATAAAACATTAGATACTGTATGGTTTAATTTCTATAGAAAGTCCAGAATAGGAAAATTCATAGAAAGATGGTCTCCACTATTTCTGTTGCAAGAGAAGAAAGACATGGAAAGATTAATGCCAGCAAGTACATGCTTCTTCATGGAAGTGACACATACCTACTCTTAACTGCACATAATGTCTGTTTCATAGCAAGGAAAATGGACATTTCTACCACTTGAGGTGAGACAGTGCAGGTCCCCCATATTCTCGGAAGATGAGTCAGACATCTTGATGAATGGCACTAGATTCTAAAACAATGTATTTTTAAAAATATTACATTCTTAGCTATGATCATCTATTACTTAATCAAAAAGTTTATTTTATTTAAAAATACTGTTCTACCAAGAAATAAAAAAGAACAATAATTATTGATAATCAGTTTATAAAACATGTTAAGAATAAAAAATAATTTTATAAAATCTATCATCAAACTCTATACTTACCATGATTTTCAACATGCAGTGATACAGTGAAAAAGGATGGAAAATAAATATAAGTCTAATCAAATTGGCTATCTCCAAGTTACAAATAACACCTATTCTATTCATACACTTTTCCAGACTCTTCCCATAAATTTTCTAAAATGTATATTTATGATAAGGAATAAAACACTAAATGTTATTTTTAATGTGATTAGTGTTTTTAAATTGCACATCAATTTTTTGGCTCTTTACTGGCCTAGTATTTTGATCCCATAAATGATACTTTGTAATAAATATTAATCTTTATAAAGATTAATACTTTATAGATTAAGAATTATAATTTCTTCTTATAATATACATAAAATTGTAGTAATAATATGGTTAAAATTTTGTATGCCCAAATAATAGTGTGGTTTGGTGTAGATACATGTGTAACCTATGTTTTATTTATAATGGATATTTGTGTTTCTTCACTTAATTTGAATTAATGTTAGTTTTAGATACAAAGCAGCAAATAGTAGGGGAAAGAGCAGTAAATAGGATCGGAAAGAGAAAAGACCTATGCCAGAACCTAGAAGGAGGGAGTCCTGTGGAAGAGATCACCTTGAGAGATGTAGTGATAATTCAGTCCAGAGCCAGAGCCAGCCCATCACTGTGTTGGGTCATGGATAGACCCAGGAGAACAGGTACCCTGGCATTACCATACTCCCTTTTCCTTATCTCCTTCTGGGGTTCCTATTGGCTGAACCTTTCTGTTAGTAAATGTGATTGGGTGCCTTTTGAAGTTGTCATATGGATCAGACTTGAAGAGTTTGATAAGAGGGCAGGATGGAGAAGTGAACCACGAAGGCTAATAGAAGCTATTTGGAAAATGTAGAATCACCAACTTATACTCGAAGGAAACCTATCACAAACATATTTTTAAAATTTTTCAACATAAGGAAAGAGAAAAGGAATAGGTATTTTTTTTTTAAGGCAATAGTGGTTAGAAAACCTAGTTAAAATGATAATGCATTAGTAACAAATTGGAAGTTTTCTCCAAAGAAAAACTATTTTGGAATGAAAAATATGAAAAGTGATGTGAGATGCATCATGTATATAAATATTTACAGAATAACTCCATAATTTTTCTTTTTTGCTTGTAAGTTCAAAGTATGGGAAGCACAAATCTAATCTGTACATTAAAAAGAGACAGATAAATGTGAAAAGACAAATAATCCTTTTTCTCTGATAAATTACAAGCAATTAAAACTTTTAGAGACAATTTCTGTATATACTGAATATGTGCAAAATTTACTTTGCCCAATTAAATAAATAGGCACAATTTAAGGGATGACTTTAGAGAACAGAAGACATAGATTAAGTAACCATTTAAATAGTTTAAATGTGGAAACAATGCACTTACTTTGCATGTAGATTATAATTTGCTTCACTGCATGCATTAATTGTGACAAAGATTGCTGCTGAACTGCACAGATTTATGTCCCCTTCTGTTATGCAGAGTTGAGGGAGTTGTCCACCTGCCAGGCATGTCATTTCCCAGCTCCCAGTGAAACCATGATACCACTGTACACTGGGTAGTAGACAGAAGTGCTGTGCATGTCATTGGGCGGCTCCAGGGGTGCCTGCACAATCCTCCAAAATTTCTTTTCCTAGTCAAACAACTAAATCTGGGGATTATGAGGACCTGGGGCACTGTGGAGCCATTAAATGATAAGAACTTCAGTCCCAGAGTCATCATTTAGTGGAGAGAGTTGTCCAGGAGGACCACTTGATGAGTAATATTAGCATTCTACTTATCATGGGAAAGAAAAAAAATGCTGTGTTAATGCACTGAGCCTGTGGAATTTGTTTCAGTAGCTAACGCCAATTATCCAGTCTTAAAATGTAAGTGATATTAATCAAAAGAGGAAAAAATGAAAATAAAAAAGGAGTCTGAAGCAATTTTAGACATAATCAGTGTTAGTGTTTACATATACCATATACAATATTTACATTTATATAATACATGGTATGTATACTTTATACATATAATAAAATGTAAAAAATATCTTGTCTTCTGTGCAGTCTGTTCAAAATCATTCTACAAGTTTGATTCCTTTTAGAAATTGTATTTTACATTTTAAAATGTACATGTTCAGCTTTTCCTCATTTTGCTTGTCATATATTATGTTGAGCAAATTAATAATGTCCTTTTTTGTACAATGTCACTATTAGGATTATCATTTTGTTTGTATTCATTACTCGTCATCTTTTACTTGCCTTTTTGCATGTCTCGTTATTTTTTTGAAAACCATAGCACCTTCACAAAGTCTTTCCTGCCAGCGAGGCCTTTCCCTCTCCTTTTCAAGAAGATAGGGTAAAGACCTGATCTCAAATAGAGATTGAAATGGTTTATGTCTATAACCATTTAGATAGTTTAGTTCAGTCTTCATGTTCAGTCTTCATAAGATTCAATCTACCCCCGGCCCCTCTCTGTTATCGGGGCATACTCTTAGGACTTTCAGTCTTTGGATTGAGACACTCAGATCTCTCTTTCTTCAGCCCAGAAAACCTGGGAGATTTTGACCTACAGAAATTTTATGTTTAGCTCTCCAGTTCCCTGATTCCTCCTGCTTCTAAGTCTTTCAGATATGCTGAAGAGAAAATTAACTGTGTTTTGAGGCAGGCTCCATTTCTCTGGTGAGATTTGTGCTAAGTATGACATAATCATAGGGGTTATTATTTGGTTTACTTGTAAACAAAACCACCAGCTAACAGATGGAGATTCAGAATTTGTTCTTTGGGGGAAAACTGGCTGTATTTGGGTATTTTCTTTTCTTTCTTTCTTTTTAAAATGGGATTTCTTTTTTTAAAGATTTTATTTCTATATTAGAGAGAGAGCAGAGTAAGAGAGAGAGCATGAGCAGAGGGTGAGGAAGGACTCATCACCGAGCAGGAAGCCCAACGTAGGGCTAGGTCCCAGGACCCTGGGATCATGACCTGAGCCAAGGTCAGACACTTAACTGACTGAGCCACCTAGATGGACCTGCATATGGGTATTTTCAAGTTGTCTATTTTTTCCATGAGCCCTGCAAAGTTTCAAGAGAATGACAGTTTTACTTAATTTCAGTCAAGTTCCTCAGCATGGCACAAGTTTGACCCAGAGCCAAGACCCTTCTTGGTCCCAGCTTATAATTAGCAAATGTCACCAAGAAGAAAATAGTCAGGATAGGATAGTCAGCTCTCCTAAGAAGAGTTCCCCCCACAGCTCTGGAATTCCAATTCTATTCATTATTGCTTTCACTACTCTTAGTATCTAGGAAATTATGATTCTTGCAATGGACTGAGCTTTTCTAATTGTTACAGTGGAACTGTTAAGGTTGTCATGATCTACATGATATGGATATGAATATATGAATTAAATGCATTATGAAGGTCATATACATGAATTAATGTTTTCTGAAGGTCATAGATATATTAATAGAAGTTACATTATTATAACAGCTTCTGATGTGTCTCATTGCTTCTAATCTTAACGTACCCTATGTCAGAGTACACTCTCAAAAAAAGAAGGCTCGGTCCTTTAAAATATAAATACATTTGTCGTGCTTCTCCAACCTTCCTAATGGCTTCTGTGCACAATTAAATAAATCCATAGTCTCTCCTCAGGCTTAAAACATCATATTATATGATTCCAGACTGGCATTCTGACTTTCTACTTTCCAGAAGTTCCAACAGGAATTTCATATCCTTAAAACAGGTTCCCACCTTTAGGTTTTCCTATTATGACACCTATCACCCATAAATATAATGCCTCACCCAAACTCTATCCTACCTTTTTACCCTTGTTTAACACACACAGACCACACTTTTTATGTCTGAAAATCCCAAGCTTATTTTCATCTCAATTCTTTATCATCTGCTCATACTTTGCCAAGAAATGTTGAACTGGCAAGCTAATTTCTCACTGTTTAAGAATCTAATCAAATGCCACTTCTCTAAACACCTTACTTAAATTAGCCTCTTCCCATCATGCTCAACTACACTATTTTACTTCCTTTTTAACAGTCAACCTTATCTGAAATTATCTTTTGTATTTGCCCATTCTCTGCAGCATACATCCAAAATGTAAGGAAGGCTATAACAAACTTTCTTGTACCATTTTCTTTTGCCATTTTCTTTTGATAATACATATTTGAGGTGGGTCAACTTTTATATCAAAGTTCAAATGATTTTATCTTTGACTCATTTTGTTATGTTTTTAGGGAAAGATTTTTTTCCAATTTACATCCATTCCAGGAGAATGTGGAAGTTCAGTACAGTATTAAATACAAAGAAAATAACAAAACATTATATTGTTCTTTATTTAAATTCCATGATCTTTAGTGTTCAGTGATTAAATATTTTTGGATATTTATATAAGTAGAGGAAAGTTAAATTTGAATTTTCCATGTCTCAACTTTTTATGCCTAAGAAAATTTTTTACATAATATAGAGAACATTTTCCATATGTACACAGAACTATCTTTATATATTACATGACTCAGATTCAAAATACAGTTTATATGAGTGAACCATTCAAATTCAAACCTACACAATGAGGTAATAGTGACTAAAATAAAAATATTTTTGTAGTTTCAAAGTATTTCAGAAAAAATTAATTAATTCAAATATAGAAATGAGTTATTTTTAAAATTTTTTTCAAGTTTCAGTTAACATGAAGTATAATAGTAGTTTCAGGTATTCAATATAGTGATTCAACACTTCCATACAACACCTGGTTCTCATCACAAATGCACTCCTTAATCCCCATCACCTATTTAACCCATCCCCTGCCTACTTCCTTTCTGGTAACCATCAGTTTATTCTCTATAGTTAAGAGTCTGTTTTTTGGTTTGCCTCCCCCTCTCTTTTACTTTCCCTTTGCTCACTTGTTTTGTTTCTTAAATTTCACATATGAGTGAAATCATATGGTATTTTTCTTTCTCTGACTTATTTTACATAATACCAGCTCCATCGATGTTGTTGCAAGTGGCAAGATTAATTCTTTTTTATGGCTGAGCAATATTCTTTTTTATGGCTTAGATATCTTCTTTATCTATTCATCAGTTGATGGAGAGTTGGGCTGCTTCCATATTTTGGCTATTGTAGATAGTAGATATTGCTGCTATAAACATCAGGATGCATGTATCCTTTTGAATTAGTAGCTTTGCATTCTTTGGGTAAATACCTAGTAGTGTAATTGCTGGATCATAGGGTAGTTCTATTTTTAACTTTTTGAGGAACCTCCATACTGTGTTGCACAGTGACAGCCCTAGCTTGCATTCCCACCAACAGTGTAGGAGGGTTCCCTATTCTCCATATTGTCACCAACACCTGTTGTTTCTTGTACTATTCATTTTGGCCATTCTGACAGGTATGAGGTGATATTTAATCATAGTTTTGATTTGTATTTTCCTGATGATCAGTGATATTGAGGATCGTTTCATGTGTTTGTTAGCCATCTAGAAGTCTTCTTTGGGGAAATGTCTAATCATGTCTTCTGCCCATTTTTTAAATGGATTATTTTTCGGGGGGTGTTGAGTTTGTAAATTCTTTATATGTTTTGGATATTAAGCCTTTATCAGGTATGTCATTTGCAAAGATCTTCTCCTAATCTGTAGGTTGCCTTTTAGTTTGGTTGTTTCCTTTGCTGTGTAGAAGCTTTTTATTTTGATGAAGTCCCAATAGTTTATTTTTGCTTTTGTTTACCTTGCCTAAGGAGGCATATCTAGAAGAAAGTTGATACTACTGATGCCAAAGAGGTTACTGGTTGTGTTCTGCTCTAGGATTTTAATGATTTCCTGTCTCACATTTAGGTCCTCAATCCATTTTGAATTTGTTTTTGTGTATGGTATAAGAAAGTGGTCCAGTTTCATTCTTTTGCATGTTGCTGTCCAGTTTTTCCAACTACCATCTGTTGAAGAGATTGTCTTTTTTCCATTGGATGTTTTTTTCCTTCTTGTTGAAGATTAACTGACCACACAGTTGTGTGTTCAGTTCTGGGCTTACTATTCTATTGATCTATACATCTATATTTGTGTCTGTACCATACCGTCTTGATCATTACAGCTTTATAATATAACTTAAAAGTCTGGAATTCTGATCCCTCCAGCTTTGTTTTTCCTTGTCAAGACTGATTAGGGTATTTGGAGTTTTTTTGTGATTCCATACAAATTTTAGGATTGTTTGTTCTAGTTCTTGAAAAATTACTGTTGTTGGTATTTTGATAGGGATTGCATTAAATGCACAGATTACTTAAATTATTTCCTTTCCTAGATTAGACAAGTATCAAAAGAGTTTATTTCATTTTAATGCCATCAATTTTATTTATTACTAAGGCTTGTTATTCCTTAGTAAGGCCAAAAATTGACATATGCACTTTTTATCCAAATGTTAACTTATGAGTGGTATATTTAATTTTTTTCCTCACTTTTTCCTTTCTTATTTCACCTCATCATTATGACTTCTAAAAAATTTCTTAATGAAGCAGAAATTTGTTTGTGTTCTGTCAATATGAAAAGTACCTATTACAAAATAAAAAAGGACCTGACTTTACTCCTGCCCCACTATCACATTGTCTAAATACGAATTTGATGCAGCTGATGTATCAGCATTAATAACATCTGCTGCTTTCATCATTAAATTCCACCCACTGCTTAAAGACTGGAGTTTCAAAAATATGAGAATTAGCTAAAAGACTCTCAAATTAAAGGAAAAAATTGAAGATTTGAAAATATATTACCACCTATAATCTTTCATAGTGGGAAAAATCACAGCCCCCAGCCATACGTGGAATACATCAAATTCCTTAACAGTTGAGGAAATTTAAGTCAAAGCAAATTATTGGAGGAAAGTTAAGTCTATGTTGTGTTGTTGGGTCAAATGAAGACTAACAGAATGAAATAATGAGTGTCATAAACGTGATGTTTATGGTCTGAAAAGAGGACTCATTTCAAAGTAATTATATATTCAACTATATATAACATTAGATGATTTTTAAGTAAGGAATATTTAAACTAAACTTAAACATTAAACACAGGTAATATGATTGGATATAATATATATATACATATATATGTGTATATATGTATATATATACACATACACACAATGCATATGTGAAAATAAGTCTTTTAACCTATTTATCTTCAGTATGTGAAGATTACAGAACAAAGAATACACCAAGATGGATAGCAGTAGGTAACCATAGACATTATAGTGTAGGTATATCTTTAGTTTTAAAGTCCCTTTTTACTGTACAGTAAGTATACATAAGAGCTATATCTTCCCTTTAATGCCATTCACTGAAGATATGTTTGTTGATTTTATTTGTCCATTGTGAAAGATATTAAGAGTAGAATTATCATTGAAACCAAAGTTATACATAACTTGCAGGAATTGATCATAGATACTTCTTCACTTTTAAAAAATGAAATATAATTGACATATATTAGTTTCAGGTGTACAGCATAATTATTTCATATTTGCATATATTTCAAGGTGATCACCATAATAAGCCTAGTTAATATCTATCACCATACACGGTTATAATGATGAGAACTTTTAAGATCTATTCTCACTCTCTCTCTTTTTCCCATTTTATAATACAAGTTCATATCTATTTAGATGTCAGGGCCTTGGTTTAGGAATTTTCTAAGTGAGATTCTTTTCCTATATGCTTTGCTAAATTTCTCCTTTGTCCTCATTTACAGATTACCAAGATTCTTTTTGTCCAGTGAGATTATTATCCTCACTTTCAGAATTCCTAGGTCCATTTTGTTGAATTGCACATTTCCTCCCCACCATTCTTCCGAGCAGAATCTGAGCATCATAACACTACGAACACTATCATTGTACTGGTTAAGTGGCTCATAGATCCTCCTCATTAAGAGTTTGAAACATTCTCCAGAATTTGGAAATGTATTTAATAAATACATAGTAAGCCACAGATTATTTTTTCAGACTCCAAAAAATGCTAAAATGTTAAGTTTTTAACTGTAAATTAATATTTCCAACTGTAACTTCCAACATTTCTAATTGTAAATTAATTTATATTTCCAACTAAAAATTATTAGATGACAACTTCATCAGAATGGATCATATATATAATATTTCAAATATATTTATATTTTAAAAAATCTGTTTCATTGTATTAAGGACCCAAATTTCAAATGATGTTATTGAATTCTTAAAAATGACTTTTTATGTGACTACTATGCAGTTTAAATTGTTGTCTGATATATACAGGCTTCGTAGAATATTAAGACACATATCCTGATTCATCAACCAAAATTTTATTCAGGATCTGAAATCAATGGCAGGCTTAACGCTTTTTAAAATAGATAGCACTATTTTAATTAAAAATGTCAGCAATGTAATTACTCCTTAAGCAAAAGGCCACAGAGAGGAAAATTGGATGATACTTAAATTGAGCATATGAGAAAATTAATTTGCATTAAAAAAGTAGCAATTAGATATTTCCATGGCAGCATGAGAGATCACAATTTTGTCTTTCACTCCTTTGCAAAGTAGAATTTTTTGAATTTATTTATTTTAAAGGGAAACTAAACCAATAGAAGTATGGAAAATAGCACTAGTTGCAAAACCCAAAAATGCATGCTATCTTAAAATATTTCTAGAATATTTCATATTGTATTTAACCCTTTCAGTCTTTTGTTTCTTTATTCCCAAAATAGATTACTTAAACTAAAATTTTAAACCCACTTCCAGTCTAAAATGCTGAAATATTTATAGAGTTCTTGTGGTTTCTTAGATGATTGCTAAATATGTACTGCTTGATATCTGAGCAGACTGATCATTTAGCATTTAGTCAGCAAGAAGAAACAGTTGTCTTTCCCCTAAATTCTACTACACTTTGTACACAGATTCTTCATTCTCAGTACCCTATTATAATTTATAAAAAAGGAATCTCAAAATAAATAATTTTCTATATACAATCCTGACATAAAAACCTCAATATAACTGGATTTACTTGATTGAAGTGCTTTTTTTGGTTAATCATAACTGTTGCATTATAATTTTGTAAATACAAGGAAGGTAGGCCCTATCATTTAGATACATTCTGCAATGAATCTTTAGACATACTAGGATCAATCTCTATCTAGTCTTTCAAGTCTTACTGTTTCTCTTTTCCAATAAAGACCACTGCCATAACTGATAGATGATATACATGGTTATTACCTAGTATATATAAAACACTATACCATATTACTGACCACAGGTCATAGTCACGATCACCTTTTCTCACCCTTCACCTGGGCCACATTTCATACCACAAGGAAAAAAGTAATGACACCTATTTTCTATTTATTTAGTTATCAAGGATTGCTCTCTCTCTTTGAAAACTTATTTCATTTCATTGCTTCTAGAGAAAAGTAAGACTATATCATGCAAGCTAAAATGTTCATGTGCCACTTGTGCCAAATTTTACTAAAGATATGTACAGAATTATGTTATAAAACATTAAAATAATGAAATAAAACTTTTATCCATAATATGAAACATCCATACACATTTACTCTTTCAAATCAGTATAACCTCATCAAAAAGTCATTTTTTTCTAAAAAAAAACCTTTCCATTTATTTCTAAGTATTTATGAGATAACATTATTTTAAAATTCACTTTTTCTTGTAAGAGATGTCCTCAGAGGATATTTCTTTTCTTTTATTCAAGTTTTTATTTAAATTCTAGTTAATTAACATATAGCGTAATATTAGTTTCAAGTCTAGAATTTAGTAATTCATTATTTACATACAACATCTGGTGCTCATCACAAGTGCCCTCCTTAATCCCCGTCACCCAGGAGATAAACCATGAGGGACTCATAGAATCTCACAAAACAAACTGAGGGTTACTGGGGGTTGGAGGGGTAGGGATAAGGTGGCTGGGTTATGGACTTTGGGGAGGGTTTGTGCTATAGTGAGTGCTGCAAAATGTGTAAGCCTAATGATTCACAGACCTGTACTCCTGGGGCAAATAATACAACATATGTAATAATATATATATATAATAAATTAATTAATCCCCATTACCCATTTAACCCAGTCCTTCACCTACCTCCCCTTCAGCAACCCTCAGCTTTTTCTCTATAGTTAAGAGTCTGTTTTCTCATTTGCCTCTCTTTTTTTTCACCTATGTTCATCTGCTTTGTTTCTTAAATTCTATATATGAGTTAAATCATGGTATTTGTCTTTCTCTGGTTGATTTATTTCACTTAGCATAATACTCTCTAGCTCCATCCATGTCATTGGAAACCACAAGATTTCATCCTTTTTTATGGTTGAGTAATATTCCATTATATATGTACCACATCTTCTTTATCCATTCCTCAGATATTTTGCACTGTAATGTCTTCTCTTGGAATCAAATGGATCAAAATTGAAAGGGACAAGAGTAGTAATATGATGACATCTTGCTAATATAAGGGTATGCTTATACGGTATTTCCTTTCTATGGAAGACCTCTGTGGATTTTCCAGGTGGCATTCATCCTCATCCATCAGTGATTAAATCATTAAGGAAATGCAAACATTAATTTTTCCCCAAAATTTTCAGTGTTGCTTATCATTTGAAATACCTTTAAATTTCAATTCTTTAAGTTATTTACTTCTAAAAATATAACTTTATTTTATTTATTTATTTATTTATTTCTGGAAGAGAAAGACTGAAGTACTGAAATTTTGTATATTTTTTCTTGTTTGTCTGTTTTGGATTAGGTCAAATGTGAATGTCTGAAGAATCTCTCAGTGGGCCAGTAAGGATATGGCTGACATAGAAATATATGCCTGCAACTCTAGTTAAAATATAAATAATGATATAATATAAAATATAAATAATGATAAAAGTGATATAAATGGAAATTTGGAATTGATAATTATAAGAATATGTGGGAGAAATAAAAATAAAGCAATTGGGAGTTGTTATGTAGTGTGGTGATAGGGAAATTAAGGAGATACCATTGCTAATGGGACTCACCAGTGAGAGGATGGTCAAAGAACGATGATTCAGTGAAGACACTTAAGAAAGAATGGTCAGAAAAATTGGAGTAAAACCTTGCTACCCTGGAGTCATAAAAAGAAAGAGGACAGCATCACAATGTAGAAAGACATGCCAATGATACAAAATGCTTCAGATAGATTAAATAATAATTAAAACATATCCATTTGATTGAGTAATCAGTTAGATTTATGGGAGTCACATTTATGACTCATTCACTCCAATGGTAAAAATGGATGCTTAAATGCAGTAAGTGAAGAAAGCTGATGAGGTGATAAACTGATTATATAGTTTGGATAACCTCCACTGGCAAACTAAATGCAGGCAAGGAAATAGCAAAGTATTGAAGGAAGGAGGGGTATACTGTTGAGGTTTTTTTCAGCTTCATGGCATTTATATTTTATCTATTCAAGAGGAACCATGATCCCTGACAGAGAACATGTAGGTAGTAAGAGGGATTGCCTGCAAAAATAATCATGTAAGATGAGTAGGTCAAAATTTTGACATAGTTACCTTCAGTAAAATTATGACGTAAAATCAATTACGCAGAGCTGATACTTATAAAGAATAAAGTATAAAAAGAAGTCATGTACAAGACTCATTTTTGGATTCTGACCTGACACATTTCCCTGTGTCAAAATACTTGCATACTAAATTTTACAACTCTAAATAAAATGCAATGGCACTGCTCAGCTTTGTCCAAGCCTCCTCAGTAGTAGTGCCTGTGTCTGGGTGGTGGCCATAGCCCAAAGTCATACTGGTGTTGTACCAGTTTAGTATTCCCTCAGGAAGGAGGCAGTATGTATGACTGGCTACGGTCTCAACATTTGCACTTGGTACTGGATGAACAATATGGTGACATAAAACCTGGGTTCTTTGACTACAGAAGACCAGATATTTATTCCAACTCAGAGTGGTATGATACGTCTTAAAGAATGGTTGCAGCAGGCTAGATGGATATCAATGAGGGATAAGGCAGTAGATTTGAAGACCATGAGACTTGAAGCACAAGAAAGATTCACAATACCATTGCTGGGATAAGAACAGAAACATCACATTTTGTGGAATGTAGGTAGCCTCTAGAAATCATAGAGACAGCAAACTTTGTTTCTTATATTTACAATGGCTAATTAATGATTAATTTAGAAGCTCTTTATGTCCAAGTAAGTGACTTTTTTTCATACTTTCTAAACAAAAGACTAAATCTTTATGGGAAAATTGAATGACTGTTAAGTTGCCTGGGATCTACAATTATGGTCATTCACGTTTCAAAGAAAGAGAGGATGAGAGGATAGGAACTTTTAAAACATGTCTCACAAGTTAGTTGATCTGGGTTTGGTGTTTTTTTGAAGCATTTGTGGTCACTGTGTCTTTAATATTAATCTTGGTGTTAGTATCTTTCTCTAGGTGTATGGATGTTTGTATAACAATACACTTACTCCGTAACTGGAGCATTTTCAGCATCCCATTTTAAAGGTCTGGGTATTGTTTTAAATACCTTTTTGTGGGAAAGTCTGTACTGGACATCCCTTGGTTGGATTCTTCTGCTTAGCTTTATAGTCTGTGTAAGCACAGACATTAATTATGTCTAAATAGGGTCCTGGATACATTCAACACTTCTATAGTGATTCTATTATATTAGGTAGTCTTTACGATTTCAGTTTTAACTAGTTAAGCTCCTCTTTTTAAGAAGTGACAAGATGTGCCTATTGATGGTATTATATTTATCTCACCATTTTGTGGGAAAACACTAATATTTTGGTGCCTTTAAAGATGTTAGTTTTTGTCTACCAAGTCAGCCTATGTTGTTTTCAAAAAGATGAAAAAGCAATGAATTACAGTCTCTCTAATATGTATGCAATTCTTCATAATAATGAAGAAAACGTAACTCGTGCAATTGAATAGCAAACTGGAAAAAGTCCCTTAGAGAAATGGAAATCTGATAGCTTTATGACAAAAAAAAATATTTAAAGGGCTAATCTGTAATTCTGCTACTAAATGAATTTGAATATCAAATGTAACTGAAAAAAAATTTTCCTTGTGTTAAGCAGAATTTTAAGATGTCCCGCATGACCTTACCTGCAGGTGTTAGTCTCACGATTATGTCATGTTACATAGAAAAAAATGTTGCAGATGTCGGTAAGATTACTAAGGAGTTGACTATAAAACAGAGAAATTATTCAGGTGATGCTAACCTACTCACGTGACCCCTCTGAAAGCAGGAAGTTTTCTTACTGTTGCCAGAAGATGAAGTCAGAGAGATTTAAAGTCCAAGAAAGATATACCATGCTGTTGCTGTCTTGAAAATGGAGGGAGCATACAAAAAGAAATGCGGGTGACATTTAGAAACCAAAAGCAGATCCTGGCTGACAGCCAGACTTGTAACAGGGGCTTCAGTCCTAAAATGACAAGAAACTGAATTCAGCCAATAACGCAAGTAAGACTGAAAGAGAATTCTTCCCCAGAGTCTTCAGGTAAGAACTCCGCATCTTGACTCAACATTTTGACTTTGGCCTTGGATATAACTAAGAAGAGAACCAGCTAAGCCTATCTGTACTTCTCATCAACAAAAACAGTGAGATAATAAAAGGATGCTGTTTCAAACCATGAAGTTTAAGGTAATTTGTTACCCAGCAATAAAAAAACTGAAACAGCACCCAAACAACATTCTCTTAAGACAGTCATCTTATTTCCCAATTTAAAACAAGAACAATTACCTTTCTCTTATAATTACAGCATAATAGGTCACAAAAATGACTTCAGTGTATGATTGGTTTCTATTTCTATTAGCATTCTATTATTCTAGAGATATTTTAAAGATTGACACCTTTACCAAAAAATAAATGCACTAATGGCAATTTAAAGAATCAACAAACAAATACTTTATTTCCTCACTGATTAAATAATTGTAGAAGACAGAAATGCACTAGTAAGCTAAACCTCTTCACTGGTAAATTAGCATTTTCTTTGGTATTAAAATTTAAGAAAAAAGGATGAATACCCATCCCTATATTTGATAGACTGTATTATTTCACCAAGTTATTTATATTCTGCCCAACCTTGCCATTGCTTCCTTATTGGTTCATTTTACTTTCATACACTTCATTGACTAACCATGAGACTTATTTGGCAGATGGACAGATGGACAGAAAACAGAATAGTGGGTCAAGTTCTGAAATAAAGCCATAAGAAGCAGACCCAGTTTCCCTCAGTCCTTTTAGAGCTTTTGCTATCTGCTGTGATGAAGCAGGTCCCAGGTGAATGTAGCAGATTCAGCCTGGATTCTACCTTCAGCCATTGTTCAACAATGAAGGTATAGAGAGGTTACGTGGACTCACACTGAAGTGTATAGTTCAGCCTAGCCCAGATATAACTAGTTGACTGCAGATGGGATAAACTTAATCTCAATCATTTTTTACCTCTCTTCACCTATGACCTTTTGCCTTGTTTCTCAAATTCCACATATCAGTGAGATCATATGATAACTATCTTTCTCTGATTGAGTTATTTCACTTAGTATAGTACACTCTAGTTTCATCCACATCATTGTAAATGGCTTGATTTCATTTTTTCATGGTTACATAATATTCCACTGTGTGTGTGTGTATGTGTGTGTGTGTATGTGTGTATGTGTGTGTATATATGTGTGTGTGTGTGTGTGTGTGTATACATATATATATGTACATATATATATCACATCTTCTTTATCCATTCATCTGTTGATGGACATCTAGGCTCTTTCCATAGTTTGACTATTGTAGACATTGCTGCTATAAACATTGGGGTGCATGTGCCCCTTTGGATCACTACATTTGAATCTCTGGGGTAAATACCCTGTAGTCCAATTACTGGGTTGTAGGGTAACATTATTTTCAGGAGAATATTAGCTCAATTTTAAGATTCCTTTTTGAGGAACTTTCATATTGATTTCCAGAGTGGCTGCACCAGCCTTCATTTCCACCAACAGTGTAGGACTGTTCCCCTTTCTCTGCATCCTCACCAACATCTGTCATTTACTGACTTGTTAATTTTAGTCATTCTAACTGGTGTGAGGTGGTATCACATTGTGGTTTTGATTTGTATTTCCCTGATCCTGAGTAATGTTGAGCACTTTTTCATGTGTCTGTTGGCCATTTGGATGTCTTCTTTGCAGGAATGTCTGTTCACGTCTTCTGCCCACTTCTTGATTAGATTATTTGTTCTTTGGGTGTTGAGTTTGATAAGTTCTTTATAGATTTTAGATACTAGCCCTTTACCTGATATGTCATTTGCAGATATCTTTTCCAATTCTGTCGGTTGTCTTTTGGTTTTTTTGACTGTTTCCTTTGCTGTGCAAAAGCTTTTGATCTTGATGAAGTCCCAATAGTTCATTTTTGCCTTGGCTTCTCTTGCCTTTGGAGACATATGTAGGAAGAATTTGCTGAGGCTGAGGTCAAAGAGGTTGCTGCCTGTGTTCTGCTCAAGGTTTTTGATGGATTCCTGTATCATATTTAGGTCTTTCAACTATTTTGAGCCTATTTTTGTGTGCGGTATAAGGAAATGGTCCAGTTTCATTCTTCTGCATCTGGTCGTCCAATTTTCCTAACACCATTTATTGAAGAGACTGTCTTTTTTCCATTGGGCATTCTTTCCTGCTTTATCGAAGATTAGTTAACCATAGAGTTGAGGATCGATTTCTGGGCTCTCTATTTTGTCCCATTGATCTATGTGTATATTTTTGTGCCAGTACCATACCGTCTTGATGATTACAGCTTTGTAATAGAGCTTGAAGTCTGGAATTGTGGTGCCACCACCTTTGCTTTGCTTTTTCAATATTCCTCTAGGTATTTGGGGTCTTTTTCTGGTTCCATACAAATTTTAGGATTATTTATTCCATTTCTTTGAAAAAAGTTGATGGTATTTTGATAGGGATTGCATTAAATATGTATATTGCATTAAATATGTATATTGCTCTAGGTAGCATAGACATTTTCACAATATTTGTCCTTCTAATCCATGAGCATAGAATGTTTTTCCATTTCTTTGTGTCTTCCTCAATTTCTTTTATGAGTATTCTACAGCTTTCTGAGTACAGATTCTTTGCTTCTTTGGTTAGATTTATTCGTAGGTATTTTATGGTTTGGGGAGCAATTGAATATGGGATCTACTCTTTAATTTCTTTCTTCTGTCTTGTGGTGTATAGAAATGCAACTGATTTCTGTGTATTGCTTTTATATCCTGACACTTACTGAATTCCTGTATGACTTCTAGAAGTTTTGGAGTGGAGTCTTTTGGGTTTTCCATATAAAATATCATATCATCTGCAAAGAGTGAGAGTTTGAATTCTTCTTTGCTGACTTGGATACCTTTTATTTATTTTTGCTTTCTGCTTGCTGAGGCTTGGACTTCTAGTACTATGTTGAATAGCAGTGGTGATAGTGGACAGCCCTGCCGTGTTCCTGACCTTAGAAGAAAAGCTCTCAGTTTTTCCCCATTGAGAATGATATTTGCTGTGGGTTTTTCATAGATGGCTTTTATGATATTGAGGTCTATACCCTCTATCCCTACACTGTGAAGAGTTTTGATCAAGAAAGGATGCTGTACTTTGTCAAATGCTCTTTAAGCATCTATCGAGAGTATCATATGGTTCTTGTTCTTTCTTTGATTAATTAATCAACATTGATTGATATGCAGATGTTGAACCAAACTTGCAGCACAGGAAAAAACCCCACTTGGTCATGGTGAATAATCACTTTAATGTACTGTTCGATCCTACTGGCTAGTATTTTGGTGAGAATTTTTGTATCCATGTCCATCAGGGATATTGGTGTGTAATTCTCATTTTTGATGGGGTCTTTGGTTTTGGGATCCAGGTAATGATGGCCTCATAAAATGAGTTTGGAAGTTTTCCTTCCATTTCTAGTTTTTGGAACAGTTTCAGAAGAATAGGTATTAATTCTTCTTTAAATGTTTGATAGAATTCCTCTGGGAAGCCATCTAGCCCTGGGCTCTTGTTTCTTGGGAGATTTTTGATTACTGCTTCAATTTCCTTTCTGCTTATGGGTCTGTTCAGGTTTTCTATTTCTTCCTGGTTCAGATTTGGTATTTTATAGGAATGAATCCATTTCTTCCAGATAGCCTAACTTGTTGGCATATAGTTGCTCATAATATATTTTTATAATTATTTGTATTTCTTTGGTGTTGGCTGTGATCTCTCTTCTTTCATTCATGATTTTATTAATTTGGGTACTTTCTCTTTTCTTTTTGATAAGTCTGGCCAGGGGTTTATCAACCTTATGTATTCTTTCAAAGAACCAGCTCCTAGTTTCATTGATCTGTTCTGTTTTTTTGGCTTCTAGTTCATTGGTTTCTGCTCTGATCTTTATTATTTTTCTTCTCCTGGTGGGTTTAGGTTTTATTTGCTGTTCCTTCACCAGCTCCTTTAGGTGTAGGATTAGGTTGTGTATTTGAGATCTTTCTTTTTCCTGAGAAAGGCTTATGTAGCTATATAGTATCCTCTTAGGACTGCCTTTGCTGTATCCCAAAGATTTTAAACAGTTGTGTTTTTATTTTCATTTGTTTCCAAAACTTTTAAATTCTTCTTTAATTTCCTTGTTGGATAGACCCTTTAAGTATGATATAGTGTCCTTCCTCATCTCTTATTATAGTCTTTGGTTTAAAATCTAATTTGTCTAATATAAGGATTGCCAGCCCAGATTTTTTTTGATGACCAGTAGCATGATAAATGGTTTTCTACCCCCTCACTTTCAATCTGGAGGTGTCTTTGGGTCTAAAATGAGTCTCTTGCAGACAGCATATCAATGGGTCTTGTTTTTTAATCCAATCTGATATCCTATGGTTTTTGATTAGAGCATTTAGCCCATTTACATTCAGGGTAACTACTGAAAGATAAGAATTTAGTGCCATTGTATTGCCTGTAAGGTGACTGTTACTGTATATTGTTTCTGTTTCTTTCTGGTCTATGTTACTTTTGGGCTCTCTCTTTGCTTAGAGGACCACTTTCAATATTTCTTGTAGTTTGTTCAGTGATTGCAAATTCTTTCAGTTTTTGTCCTGGAAGCTTTTTATCACTCTTTCTATTTTCAGTGACAGCCTAGCTGGATATAGTATTTCTTGGTGCATATTTTTCTCCTTTAGTACCCTGAATATATGCCAGTCCTTTATGGCTTGCCAGGTGTCTGTGGATAGGTCTAATGCCAATCTAGTTTCTACCATTGTAGGTTACAGACCTCTTGCCCTGAGCTGCTTCCAGGATTTTCTTTATGTCTCTGAGATTTGTAAGTTTTACTATTATATGGCGTGTTGACCTATTTTTATTGATTTTGGGGGGAGTTCTCTGTGCCTCCTGGATGTTGATGTCTATTTCCTTCCACAAATTAGGGTAGTTCTCCACTATAATTTGCTCCAATATACCTTCTGCCTCTTTATCTATTTCTTCTTCTTCTGGGATCCCAGTTATTCTAATATTGTTTCACCTCACAGTATCACTTAGCTCTTGAATTATCTCCCTTGTGACCCAGTAGTTATTTATCTCTCTTTTTCTCAGCTTCTTTATTTTCCATCATTTGGTCTCCTATATCACTAACTCTCTCTTCTGCCTCATTTATCCTAGAAGTTAGGGCCTCCATTTTTTATTTCACTTCATTAATAGCCTTTCTGATTTCAACTTGGTTAAATTTTATTTCTCCAGAAAGAGATTCTCTAGTATCTTCTACGCTTTTTTCAATCCCAGCTAGTATCTTTATAATCATCAGTCTGAACACTAGTTCCAATATCTTACTAATGTCCATGTTGATTAGGTCCCTGGCAGTCCATACTATCTCTTGTTCTTTTTTCTGAGGTGAGTTTTTCCATTTTGTCATTTTATCCAGAGAACAGATGAATGAGAGAACAAAATGCTAAAAGTGTAACAATGACCCCAGAAAAATATACACTAAACAAATCAGAAGAGACCCAAAACTGGGGGAAAAGATGGGGGGGGGAGAATTATGTTTAGACTGGTGAATAGAACAGAGCCACACACTAGATTTTGGGTGTATTTTGGTCTGTTAGAAGAAACTGCCTCCCAAAATTTTAAAGAAAGAAAAAAAAAATACACACACACTCACACAAAATATAAGATTAAATAGAAGGAAGGGATAGAATATGATTGCAAAAATGAAAATCAATCAAGATTTTTAAAAAGAAATTAATTGATAAGATAAGCAGTTGGTTGAAAAAGGAAAGAAGAAAAATTCAAAAAAATAGAAAAAGAAAAAAGAAAAAAAATTTAAAAATTCACTTTGAAAGACTAAGGAATCATGGGGAAAAAGTCATGAATTCTGTGTCCTGTATTCCCCCTAGCACTGGAGTTTTGCAGTTCTCATTGGTGAACTTGGCCTTGGCTGGATGTTCTTGCTGATCTTCTGGGGGAGAGACCTCTTGCAGAGATTCTCAAATGTCTTTGCCCTAGATAGAATTGGACCACCCTTGCCAGAGGCCAGGCTAAGTATTCTGCTCTAGTTTGCTCTTGGTACATTTTGTCTCTTGAAAGCTTTCCATACAGTTTTAGAGGATGAAAATGAAAATGGTGGCCTCCCAATCTCTGGCCCTGGAAGAGCTGAGAGCTTGAGGCCCCACTCTTCAGTGTGCCCTCAGAGAAAAGCAGTCAGTCACTCCTGTCTCCATGGTCTCTGGCATAACTTTGTGCTCACCCACCCTGTGACCAAATATTTCTATCTCTGGCACATGACCCCATTTGGAGTCTCCAAACCCAGTAGACTCCTGTGGTATTCTCCCATGCTGCTCCTCCTAGGGGAGAAAGGGGAATCTCCCTGGATCTACCACTTGTTGGACCCCTCCTCAAAGAGCTGTAGCCTGACTGTGCTGCAGATCATGGTTTATGGCAACCCCAAGCCGAGAGCCCACTCCTCAGCTCACTCTTTGCAGCTGGCTTCCCTGCACCAACACCTGGGACCTCTATCACACTCAGGCACCCTTAGTCTTTCTGTGACCCCAAAGGTCCTGAGACCACAGTGTCCCAACAAGTGTTCCATCCCCTCCTTACACACTGGAGCCATGTCCCTCACTGGAGCAGACTTTTAAAAGTTCTGATTTTGTGCTTCTCTGCTCTTATCACTTGCGGTAGCTGGCTGATGAAGGCCGCTTACCGTCTGCAGTCTATCTTCCCATATATTACCTCAGATTCACTTCTCTGCACATCTATCTTCCAGAAAGTGGTTGGTTTTCTGTTTATAGAATTGCTGCTATTCTTTTATTTGATTTTCTATTGAGTTTGTAGATGTTTAGAATGATTTGAAAATTATCTAGATGAATTCCTGAGACCAGATGAAATTTAGATCTCCTATTCTTCTGCCATCTTGCTAGCCTACCGATCTTTGGTTTGTTTTTTTGTTTGTTTGTTTGTTTGTTTGTTTAGATTTCATTTATGAGTAGAATCATGTGGCATTTATCTTTTTCAGTCTGACTTAGCATAATACCCTCTAGGCTTAGCATAGATACCCTCTAGGTCCATCAATTTTGTTGAAAATAACACTATCTCATCCTTTTTATGGCTGCATAATATTTCATTATACACATATATCACACACTACATTTTTTTCTTTCATTTTTTAAAAAAGATTTTATTTATTTGACAGAAAGAGACACAGCAAGAGAGGGAACACAAGCAGGGGGAGTGGGAGAGGGAGAAGCAGGCTTCCTGCCTATCAGGGAGCCCAATGCAGGGCTCGATCCCAGAACTCTGGGATCATGACCTGAGCTAAAGGCAGACGCTTAACAACTGAGCCATGCAGGTGCCCCCACATTTTTTTATTTAACTATTTGTCTATTGATGGACACTAATATTAAAAAAACAGAATCAGACCTATAAATACAGAGAACAAATGGATGGTCACCAGAGGGAACAGGGATGGGAGCTTGGGCAATTGGTGAAGGAGAGAGGGAGAGTCAGGCTTCCAGTTATGGAATGAATAAATCTCAGGAATAAAAAGCACAGCATAAGGATCACAGTCATACTGTAATGGCAAAATAACAGGACAGATGGTAGTTACACTTGTGGTGAATATATCATAATGTGTAAACTTGTCAAATCTCTAAGTTATATGTACAAAACTGTGTTACATTATGTGCGAATTATACTCAAATAAAAAAAGTAATAAAAAATTTGATGAGTACAGTCCAATACCAGATATAATTTATGAGAAGTATAATGGTTTGGGTATGGGAGAGCTATTATCAACTTTCTTATTGTAACAATAGGAATAATACTGCTTTTACTTGAGTTTAACCCTGACCTAACAGGAGAACATTCACAACTGAAGGCTCTGATTTAGTTTCCATTTTGATATTAATCCTCTTCAATTTAGCTTCCTCTCAATGATGTATAATAGAAATATAACCTTAGAGATAATTTTAACCTAGTACAGAATGTTTTATAATTGCTTACATTATTCATATTTAAAGCATAAATTTATTTTCTCTTATTTGAGGTTGATGGTTTAGTCATGATCACTTTAAGGGAAAATATATCTGTTTTGGCCTCAATATAATCATGGTAAACAATTATATATTCAATTATCCATAAATAATGAAACAAATATAACAACAAATGAATCAATGACAGCAAATAAATAGTTTGGCCATTAAAAACCATCGTTGAAGACTGACTATAATACTTTACTATTGTAATACATGATGTTATAAAAAATTATTTTATTAATGTTAAATATATTTGAACTGAAATGAGAAATGACTTTTCCCCCTTATTTTGAGTATCTAGCCTTATGAAAAGTAAAAAGGAACTTTATGTAATAGACCTGCCTTGTGCCAGGACAGAGGATTATCTTTAAAAATCAAAGATTATGCTCTGTGTTGTTGCCCAGGTAATCAGTTTCATAGTGTGACTATTTAGTCAGCTTTACAGAGGAAGGTAGACAGGGGAAAGGTTTAGAAATATATTATTAAGTCTACTTAAGAAAAATACATTTTAGAGTACAGTACTTAAGCTAAAAGTTTTTTAATGCCTAATGGGAAACAAAGTGCACTAAAGACTAAGTGGAAAGAATGGATGTTCAATTTTGGCTATAGAGAAAAAAAACAGATGAGTAGTTTTAAAGAAAACTGAAGTCCAGCCAAATAAGCCATACTTATTATTTTACCACCCCGTTCTTCTCTGAAACTTTTCTGAGATAGTAAATAAGTCGATGACATGCTGCTCTTAAACATAGCAAAAAAAAGATCTACTGTAATATTTAAGATATGTAGCACTAATTGGAACTATTCTGTAATACTGAGTATATATAAATATGAAAGTATAAATTTTTCACATACTATTGCAAATAAAAAATATAAGAACATGAAAACACATGAGTGAAAAACTCTTATAGTATATAAAAATGTAATATACACTAATGAAATACTGAAGTTTTTCTAGAGATATTTCAGAAAAATATTTTAAATATATCAGGTGGTTTATATTAAATTTTTAAGATTATTTTAAGAAAAAAACAATACTTAATTTTAACTTTTTTAATGATTTATTTATTCATTTGAGAAAGAGCATGATCAGGGGGAGGGGCAGAGGGAGAAGCAGACTCCTCACTGAGCAGGGTGCCTGACACAGGGCTCGATCCCAGGATCCCAGGATCATGACCTGAGCCAAAGGCAGATGCTTAACGGACTGAGTCATCCAGGTGCCTCAGTGCTTTCTTTTAAAAAGCATAAAATGTAAATGATTTTGTGAAAAGCCCTGTTTTAACACATTTTTTTCTATACATTTGCAAAAAATTAAGCATACAGATTTACTTATACAATTAAAAATTTTAATTTAAAATGTTCACAGTGTTGGAGAAAAGTTCCAAAGGAATTATAGATGTGCAAATATTTATGTATGTGGATACATATTTATTTATCCAGTCAGAAAATGTATAAGCATTTTAATCAATATTTTTATTGATCAAAATTAAATCAATAATTTAGTATTTTTTTCTTGTTTAGTTATTAAAGTCATAGCAGAACATTCTAACATGTAATCTTTCATATTTTTGATCCAAAAATCATGGTTCACTCTTTTTTTTATTTAATAGAATCTGGAGAGCTCAAGGAGAAAACTTCAAAAGCATTCTAAGGTTTTTATTTACAAATTCTGCATAAAGTCCTATCTCAGAGAAATTTCTTGGCTTGTAAATAAAAATATGTCCTCAAAACGTGAAAAATCACAATCTTAACATTTCTCTTATAGGTATGGAACAATTTTAAACCTCCTCTTTATTATTTTTTTCTTTAATTATGCATTTATTTTTGTTTAATGTGAAAATTTAAAGTTTAGCTTTGTTTCTATTTAACCACATAGTTAAGATATCTATAGGAAATATCTCTCCTGAACCTTTCTTTAACTTCAGAGTGTAAAATTTGTCTCTAGCTCCTCTAATCACATTGGACTAGTTATAAACTAATTGAATAAGCAATATATCATGCCACCTAATAAAAGCTTCCAAATTTCAAAAAAGATGAGAGTAGCATCTCTCAGATGTCTCATTATTCACAATGTAACAGAAAGCTTAGGGTATGAACCAGGAATACGGGTTGGCATACTTTTTCTCAGACTTTTTTTTTTTAACAAAAATAGTCCTGTTTGCCAGGGATTTCAGAAAGTGTCAGAAATGATTTTGTTTCATTTAGTCACACACTGTAGAAATCTAGAAATCATTGTAATTAAAATTTTTGATCCAAGGATGAGGAACTTTAATTTTAAGGTAGGCTTAACATTTTAGAAAGGAGCAAGAGTTTGTTAAGTATCTCTTTAACTCACCTAATTAAGCCCACTTTCATCTAACTGGTACTTGGTATTCTCTGGACAAATATGCTCTAAATCAACGAATTCGCTAAAGTCCTTTTATGTATGTTTCAAATTCCAATATGATAAAAAAAAATCTTTTAGAAGATGCCCTGAGATGTTTGTTGTAATGAGACAGACAGACACCGGCAGCAAGTGCCCTGGCAGAATAAGTTAATTTTATTTTGTATGATTAAAAGTAAAACACCTTAGGGGCTTGAATAGTCATATCTAATGCTCCATTGCAGGGGAAGACATAGCTTTGGATGTGCCTGCATATATCTATAAATGGGTAGCACTCCATTTAGAAAGCCATTTGTAATTAAGAAATGTTTCTTTGAGAACCATAAGAAAACCATTATTTCTCTAATATGCAAGCACATTCCAGGAGCTACATTACTGTTTAAGTTTGTATTGGCAATGTAATGTAGTAAAACAATTAAGAGCAATATTAAATACCATAAAGCATTAAGGGAACTGGAGATTATTTAATGTAGAAAAGACTTCATATAGGGTATATAAATTGAACTATAATTTCATAGATAAGAGGGATTTGGAAAAGTGAAGAAGATAACAGCATACTCTAATATAAATGGAAAAAGAGTTTCATATGTGAATAAAATGACGTGAATAAAAATTTGAAAACCCCAATACCATCAAATCAAAGCAAATACATTATACTGGCTGACAGTAAATTCTAGTGGGAAGTGGTAGATTGGTAACTATATATTTTCCATTTTTCCTTTTTCTAGTAATAAAACCTCTTTCCTGGTAAGAGTTAGTACATTGTCTTTACCTGATACAAGGAGGAATAAGTGAGCCAGATCTAGCCAAATATCCTAGTCCTCTGGACAAAGTGATTTGTTCATAGAAAAGTGAACACAAATATGTTAATCAGTACATGTGCTGTCAAAGTGAGCACTCAAATATGTCAATCAGACTGCGTCTACAATTTTTGATTCTGAGAAAGAACTGCTGAGATTTCTGGAGATAGATATAATCTTGAAAAATCGATTTGCCACTTGGCTTGGCCTTATTTGGCACCTTTAATATTTCCATCTAAATTTGTTTAAATCCAGACCTCTGCATGAAAAAAGGAACAAAAATCAAGGAAAACGGAGTCCAGAGGTTAGAGAAAATTTAGACAACATCATTTTAGCATTTGAACTTATCCTCACCCAACTTTTCAGTTATATAAGACAAAAATGTCTCCTTCTTACTTTTGTTTCTTTAACATGCAAAAAAAATAGGTTTTAAACTTGGAATGGTTATATATACAGGCAAAAATTTGGACATGGAGGTGAGAAGGTGTTTAGTGTATTTAATCAGTAATAATAAGTCACTTTTAAAATATTTTCAAGGATAATAGTGTACATATTCAGGAAATGCCTTCTTTATATTCAGGAAGGTGTCTGGTCAAGTGTCATCCTAGATTACAGAAAGTGGTCAATCAGTATTTGTTGAATAAATGAGGAATTGAATGGCCATGCTATAAAAACAAATGAAATACATCTTAATCCCCTTGTTGAATGAAAGTGTTTGTATGTTCTATTTCTTCTCTTATTCTATCTGCTGTGTTCTTAGTTATTTCTATCCTAGTTTGGAAATATATTTCTATCCTAACATAGAAATATAATTTGAGTGAAGACATAAAATAAAGTCTATATATGACAGGGAAATATTATCTTAGTGTTTGTATTGGACAAAACAACAACAACAACAACAAAACAAAAGACCTAAAAGAACAGAAAGATCATCCATTCTCTAAAATTGTAGCAAGGGAGAGAAAAAAAAATACTGTTTGAATGATAATCTGATCTATAATTGAGCGTTTAATTATAAGAACAATGAATAAACTTTTATTTTGTAGAAAACAGAAAGTTAACTGTAGTACAATTAATAACATTGTAAAATGAACAGAATATTGGCATCATCAAAGCAAGGTTTTAAGAAAATCAACCTTGCAGCTTTTGCTAGGGTATGAAGTGTGTGTGTGTGTGTACATGCTCAAATACTGAAAAAGGTACTCTCTAGGTTTAGGAGAGAGTAACTTAAATATATCTTATTATTAGCATTTCTATGCTAGTTTAGTCTAAGTTCAAGAGTATGTATTCTTTTTTTTTCTTCTAATCTCTCTGATACAATATCAAATAAGAGTGTAATCAACAAAGCTGATAGAACTGCCTGTAAAAGCCTTGAAAAATCTGTAGAAGTTTAGTCAGACTTAACTGTATCTTCTGCAAAGGGTCTTACAAGGTGTAAGCAAGGGTCTAATGGGTTCCCATCTGGAGGGATCTGCTTCCAAGCTCATTCAGAACATTGGCAGAATTTAGGTCTTTTTGCTTGTAAAGTGAGGTTCTGGTATCCATTCTTGTTGTCAAACTGGAGACCACTCTCAAATTTATAGGCCTACTGCATTCCCCATGCTTTCTTCTAAGAGTTTTAGAGTTTCATAAACTGCATTTAAGTCTTTAATCCATTTTGACTTGATTTTTGTGTAGACTACAATGATAGTCCAAGTTTATTCTTTTGTATGTTAATATCCAGTTTTCCCAAAACTATTTGTTAAAGAGATTATATTTTCCTCATTTTAGAGCTTTGGCCCCCTTATCAAAAATCATTTAAATATATATGCGCATATGTGTGATGTGATATATATATATATATATATATATATATATATATATATATATCACTGGACTGTTTATATTCTGGACTGTTTTATTGATGGTATGTCTGTCTTTATGTCAGTACCATACTATTTTGATTACTGTTGCTTTGTAACATGTTTTGAAGTCAAGAAGTATGAGTCTTCAAGCTTTTTCTTTTTTTACGTTTTCTTGTTTTGTTTTTGTTTGTGCTTTTTAAAAGCTATTTTAAGTACTTTGTGATTCCATATGAATTTTAGGATTGTTTACTCTATTTCTCTATAAATGCCATTGGGATTTTGATAGGCATAGCACTGAACAAGGTCCATCTTAAAATTCTGGCTGATATAAGGACAATGCATTTTCAGACAAGTTCTGATGTTCAAATTGATTTAATAGCTGAACTACTTGTTAGCCTTTAAGTATCTTCCAACAAAAAATTATATTTCTATTTCTTTAGATTTTTACCAGGTTTCTTTTTTATTCCACAGGTTAAACTGTCTTCATTTTCTTAAAGAATTGCATATATATTAGAAAGATTTCCATTCATTGGTTTTCATATTTTATAAAAAAAATTGCTAGATGATAAGTGACAACTTTAAATGCATAAAAATATCCTTATGATGATGGCAAAGAAGCTACTAAAGCATAAAACCATCAATGGGCATAATTGCTAGTCCTTAAGGAAACAGCTGAAGAAATTTAAACTGATGTTATAAAATGAATATACAAAAATCTTATGATCCACACTCCCTCAAAATTTGTCTATAAAATATGAATAAGGTATTTTTGTAGTTCTCACTTAATCCTGCATAATTGGTAATTTAAAAAAATTATAGTTATTTAGTAGGATTGTAAATCCTCAGTAGCTATAAGGAGGTTCAAATACTGCAAGTTAAGGGCGCCTGGGTGGCTCAGTGGGTTAAAGCTTCTGCTTTCGGCTCAGGTCATGATCTCAGCGTCCTGGGATCGAGACCCGCATCGGGCTCTCTGCTCAGCGGGGAGCCTGCTTCCTCCTCTCTTCTCTCTCTCTGCCTGCCTCTCTGCCTACTTGTAATCTCTCTCTCTGTGTCAAATAAATAAATAAAATCTTTAAAAAATACTGCAAGTTAAACAGACCAGAGAATTTTCAAGAAGAAATAAAAATATTAATATTTCATTGGAAATGCACCTGTCATCAAATTGATAAAACTTTTATTTTTCAACAAAATTAGAATCACCATTGGCTACACATAAATCTTTACTTTTTAAACTTTTTGAGCAAAAGGGTTAATTCAAAGATATTTTACTAGATATAAGATTTTAACTATTATGGAAGATAAGATCAATAGTGGATATATATAGTTTGAAGATATATATGTGAATAATAATTATAATTTTAAAGTAACACAAATATTTATATAGGCCATTGAGTATTTTTATGCACTCAAAAAATTAAATGAGTTATGCAATAAGTAAATTAACCATATTAATCAGAATGCAAATGACATCATGAAACTTAAGCCTTGCATAGTGATTACAGTTGCAAGTTCCCAAGTTCAGTCAAATTTGCATTGCTAGTAAAAATTAGAAAGAAGTGGAAAAAATGCAGACATAAACATTAATCCTCAAACACATGCTATTTGCAAAATTAATACACATGGGTCATATTTGTCAGGAGTAAATCTTGTCCTCAATTTTTTCTTTTCTTTTTTTTTTTTTTTTTTTTTTTTTCACTCCCNACTTACAAATGATGCCTGTTTTCAAAAAAAAAAAAAAGGTAAAATACCAGCTAAAGAGACCTGAAATGATATTGAATGTACATTATAAATATAAAATATTATTACACTAGAGGTATTAATTGCAATATATTAATCCGGTCACTTATTTTAAGCCTTATCCTAATTGGTGTTTCTTAATATATGAATGAATGCATATTTATACATGTTTATAAATATATGTATGTATTGAAAGGTTTGCATACAAACATATTTATGAGTTAGAGTGAAAAGAAGTATAGCCCTCTGAAAGACCATAGATAATAAATTCGTAATTGACACTTTACAATGAATACAATGGAATATTATATTCATTTCTTTTTTTTATTTAAGATTGTATTTATTTAATTTAGAGGCAGATAGAGAGCATGAACTGGGGGAGGGGCCGGAGGAGGGAGGGAAAAAATCTCAAGCAGACTTAGCAGAGCCCCACATGGGGCTTGATCCCACAACCCTGAGATCATGACTTGTGACAAATCAAGAGCTGGACACTTAACTGAGTGAGACTTCCAGGAGCCCCTGGATTATTCATTTCTGAGTTAAATCAGTTCAAATGTAAAATTTTTATAGGCTGTTTCAAAAATTTATTAGTAAAAACTTACATTTATCCAGCAAAGTTAAGGGATGGAAAACAACTAATTTTGACTTCTACTTTACCCAATAATGTATTGTATTATTAAAATATTCAATTTTTAAGTAAATAACATTCAAAAATTCTTATATAAGTGTATTCATAATTGAATATGGTGGAAGCACCATTGCATTAATCCTTACTTATATGGAAGACTTGACAGCTCTGCTTCTAGTTGGATATTTACATGTGAATTATCAGGAAATGATAGGCCAGTCAAAAATTGTCCACTATTGGGTGCCTGGGTGGCTCAGTGGGTTAAAGCCTCTGCCTTCGGCTCAGGTCATGATCTCAGGGTCCTGGGATTGAAGCCCACGTCAGGCTCCGGCTCAGCCGGGAACCTGCCTCCTCTTCTCTCTCTGCCTGCCTCTCAGCCTACTTGTGATCTCTCTCTCTCACTGTCAAATAAATAAATAAAATCTTAAAAAATAATTGTCTACTATTGGGAAGGTAGAATGCTTGAACTATCAGATAAATTCAGCTTATATAAAGAATGAACCAAAATATCAGTCTAAATATAGAGCCACTGTAGTTCCTGAATTATATCCCTTGCCTGTCTTTAGTTAGCAATTAAATAAAATAATTGGCTAGATTCAGAGCTATTAAAGCACAACCTTAAAGAAATAATTTTAATTCTTGATACCATAGGTAGATACATTCATCAGTAATAAAAGTGGCAAGATTTATTATTGAATTATAGGAGAGAACCTAGTGAATTATGGACAAATTATAACAAAGGTGGTCTAAAAGTCTCAATGGAAATATGCATTTGCATACCTTAAGAATATCTCAGGAAATGTATTTTAAAATTTTCAGCAAATGATATTGAAAATAAAAATGAGAGAAAATTTGAAATACATTTGGTCTGTTTACTCTATTGCACATATTTAGTTAATTATGAAAGTATAACCAGTCACAATATACCACCACCACCAAGAACCCCTGTGTGATTTAGTTATAATAATCTGAGTGCTTTATAAATGGCTATATATTTTAACATTTCAAAAATTGTTTGAATATATTCACTTAATAATTTAGATTTAATATATTCACTTAATAATATGTGCTTAATTTCTTCAAAGTATGAGCTCTCTCAGTATTAGCTTTGCTTCTTAATTCAGTGAAATGAGCTATGGGTTCAAAGTTGCTGCTACAGCTCTTTCTGATCATCCTCCTATCAAAAGATCAGATAAAAATAATGATGATTGAGCTGATAAGGTCAATCAGCTTTTATATTGGTTCAATTAACTATGCACATGCTCCTCATTTACCCTTAACCAAGATATAGGAAGTCATATTAAATGCCAGTAAAATGGCACACAGTAAAACACAAAAATAGCAATTAAGTAATGTCTATTTTATTGTTTCTTGAAAGAACGTAATGAATATATAATTTAAGGATTTGGTTTTTCTTGGTGAATTTCAAACATGTTAATATAATATATACTATGAAAGCATTTCCACTTATGAAACAATACTTGGAAATGGTAAAATAGTAAGTGAAAGTTTATTAAAAAGGAGGGGGCTCTGTTACATTATACCACCTCTTGAAGTCAACCATTAGGAGCTGCACTCTATGCCCTTTGCTTAATCTCATTGCCTGTCAGCTTTGCTTTTTCCATTTCAGCAATATAATTCTCACAGTATTCGTTACCCAGGAGGCTTTATTTCATATCAGAGAAGCTCTCTGATTTATATAATCACAGAGATTTCCTATTTAAGGTCAGTTATTATGTTATGTGTCACATCTCTTAAAAATTAAATATAGCCATCTTTATCTTTCTGCTTCACCTGAGGAGCCAGTGTGTCATGCTTATTGGCCAGCACATAAATTGCTCTTTAAAATGAATTGGATTTATTTGGCTTAAAAAAAAACTTTGATATTTAAATTAAACACAACCTTAATTAAATTTGTACTTTAAGAGGAAAAGCACTGATCCTTCGCTATTACTAGAGGGAAATAGCTGTAATCGTGCCCACTATTTCAGAGATGATCCAATTTTACTTTTACCTATTAATAAGAAATATGTCAATATTCTGGCAACTGCTTTACAAATCACCTGTATATTTTTTTTATCAAATCTGTGTTAATTTCCAGTGTAAACGCCAACTTTAGTTTTTATAATTATAAAACTTATTTTAGTCTTTATTTGATGAAGATTTTTCTGGTTGTTTTTAACTAATTTTAATGTAGTTAATTAAGTTTTTAAATAATATTTCATTCCCTAACACAAAATTAAAACGTTTTCAATAAATTAAAATAAAGTAAATTGTTTTAACAGGTTACATGACCACTGTGATTATATGATTTGGGAATGAAAATTTAAACCTTATCTCTACTTTTATAAACATGTGTCTATAGGCTTGTCACTTAATAACATTTTGATCTATAACTGGGAAAATGAGGTACAAATATAAATTAGCACAGAGCCTGAAATATTGTAATCAATCATAATAGCTATAGTTTAATTAACCTTCCTTTAATTATAAAATATTTTATATAAAAACCTCCTTAGGTTTCTTTGAAAGTCCAGTTGTATCATTTGGTTTTAAATTTGTCCTAATCTATTTTTAATCTGTATTTCCAATGATAATTTCTACTTCGGTTCACTAAAGTTTATGAGCATTAAATGTATAAAAATGGGTAAGAAATCAGAAATCATAATCATAGAATTTTATATCCTAAAGATCATCTCATCCAGTACCTTCATCCATGAGACAGAGACTAGTTACATAAAGCCCATCAAGTTATAAGCAGACTATTGATTAAAACTAAGTTATAATGGTGAAATTAAAGCAATCCATCTAGAAAGCCAAATTGCCCTACAATATATACAACTCTTAAATGTCTATTAATTTCTTTATAAAAATAAATATATAGAATATATTTTTGATGAGTTATAAAATTGTTGAAAAATTTTATTCTATTAATTTAGTAGAAAATGAATATATACTTCATCATATCTTTCTTAATCCCTTCCTTTCTTCACTCCCACTGATTACAGAAAAGAACAATTAAGTATATTTATTTGCCTGAATTAGTTCCATTGTACGTGTAGTTGTTGGGAAATTACCATCTGTTGAACCTGTCATTATAGGAATTCAGAATATAATTTATATAAAATTGTGTTAATTATCAATTGCAATATAACAAATTACCCTTGACCTCTCTGGCTTATAGCAGCATTTATTCTCTCAGTTTCTGTGGGTCAGGAAACTACCTGCTGCTTATCTGGGTCTGATGGCTTTGGTTACCCAAACAGCTACCTCCAAGACAGCTGAAAATAGCAGTCATCTCAAGTCCTTTTAGAGAAAGAACCCTTTGTTGGCAGGATTCAGTTTTTTGCACACTACTGACCAAAATCCTCCTTGTCTCCTTGCTATGTGGATATTTTCACAGGAAACACAATTCACAACATGGTTGTCTTCATCAGAGTGAGCAAACAAAAAGGTGAGAGAGAGAGAGAGAAAGGGAACACAATGGAAATCACAATCTTTTATAGTCTAATCTTTAGAAGTAACAAATTGTAACATAACTTTTGCCATTTTATATTTATTTGAAACAAGTCACTAGTTCCTGCCTATATTCAAATGGAGAGTTTTACACAGTGTATAAAAATCAGGGGGATCCGTTTCAGAAGCTGCCTACCACAGAGATTATAAATGAGGAAGTAGCTTTACTAATGTCTAAATTCTTCATATAATTTTTGCACATTCATGTAGAAGTGATTTTCTTAAAAAAATGACCAAGGTGCTTTATTCTAAGTATTTCATTTTTTTGCTTGATACATTTTTTTAAAAATTGTTGAATTTCATGCTACTCAATGAAACATTTTTTTGAGACAAGTGAAATATTTATAGAGGATATCTAAGTAATGGTAAGCATGTAGGATGTATTTTATAGTCCCAATTTTAAAGTTGAGAATCTATTTAGTTTTCCATTTTTTGTTTGTTATTTATTTGTAGCTTTCCCTTCAAATTTCAAAACTCACTTTATACTTTACAATTTTATTTTTGTGGCAAACATATTAAACTCAGCTTAGCACAATAAAAGTTGAATAAAATTTCTTTTGATCTCGGGAGAGCAAACTGAACCTCCAATACACAAAAATATATAAAAGATTCCAGCAGTGTGATTTTTAATTAAATGAAGCCCTCACTAACCTAGATGGATTATCACTTGTAATATAGACCAAATGGACTCATTTTCTACTTCCAAATAGGAGACTCATTGATAGAATATTGGAAATGCAATTCACACAGATGAGAATCTAAGAGAAGGAAAGTGGATTTATTAACTTGGAAGCTAATAATCTTAGCAAATACAATATTTGACATAAAAATCAGAAAAATGTATAATTCAAAAATACTCATAAAAACAGCAAAGAAATTTATAAACAGAAAGCACGATAAAATATAATCTGGATGTCTGCGCAGCCTGCTTTGCTTTGAAAGAAACATGTACTACTCTTCAAAAATTCTGGGGAAACTCTCATGTTGTTGGAAGGTTAAATAAAATGATGAATAGTGCATGTACTTTACAGTCAGGTGACTTTCCCCTTACATTTGTTTTGGATTTTATATTCATTTTATATCATGAGACATTTAGTATCTTGACTACATTCTGGAAATAATAATTATGCAAGTGTGGTTAGGATAAAAAGGAACTGTAATTAACACATTGCCATAAAGCCTTCCCCAGCAAGCTCTCAATAAAAGTAGGATACAATATTTGAGGAGTAAAACTTCCATTTGCATACATTTTGTCCTATTATTTTAACTTATAATCAGATAACTAATCCAATATTGTTGTAGATAAATTAGAAGGTGCAAATAAACAGACACAAAAACTATTTTACTTTAAGTTTATGAACAGGAGATAACAATTACCATTTTGTTGGGTGTTCTTTCAGACTATATCCAACTTTTAATATAAACATTGTGGGGAAAATGCATATATAAACTGGTTCTGTGTCACAGACACACACAAGAAATTTAAGGTTCATATTTTTCCCTCTTCATTATTTTCTTAGCTAATTTTCCCACCTACATTTACCTTTAGGGATGGGAAACTGCAAACTTTTATAAATAAAAGAACAACGGAAATTTGAATGAACACTAGACATTAAAGATGGATTTATATAGTATTAATATGTGGAACTACCCATACTAATAATTACAACAAAGTAAATGATTCATTGATTTTGAAAATAGTGTAACAGATGTATCGTTCAGGAAAATATTTATAATATTTGTACCTCTCTGAGAGGTGATATATATACCCCTCTGTTTTCTACCTTTCCCATTTTAATAGAGACAGTTTTATTTTTTTAAAGATTTTATTTATTTATTTGACAGTGAGAGAGACTGCAAGAGAGGGAACACAATCAGGAGGAGTGGGAGAGGGAGAAGCAAGCTTCCCCCTGAGCAGAAGCCTGATGTGGGGCTCAATCCCAGGACCCTAGGATCATGATGTGACCTGAAGGCAGACACTTAATGACAGCCACCCAGGCACCCCGGGAGATATATTTTTTTTATATACGATGTTATTCTATTATTTTATTGAGTGAAATAAATTATAATTAAAGAGAAAACATCTGCAATTCTATACTTAATGGTATATATAGCTCATTATTTTAATTCTAGTTATTTTATACTAATGGTATAATGTGTCACAGAAAGTATAAAGTTGTTATGATTTCAAATACTAATTATGTATCATATCCTGTTAAGTATCCATATTTACGAAACAGAAGTTCGGTAAGGAATAACTAACATAATTGGATTTATTAATGTAATTGTAGTCAAAAATTTTCTGAAATAAAAAAATCACAAGTTAAACTCTTAATGGACTGCTATCCTTACAGTTGTATATATGTACACGTATACATTTACTCCACCATGCCACCAGGAAAATTAAACTGATATTTAACTTCAGTAATAGAGAGGTGAAGAAATTGCTCAAATCAACTGAACTTAGAACTAGACTCTCAGAATATTCCTATTTAAATATCCATTTCAATCTTATGCTACTCTTTTGAGAACCTCTTTCATAGATACTGAATTTAATAGTTCATTTAATGCAACTTCCTAATTACTAGAGGTGGAAACTAGGACTTGTCTTAGAAAGGTTAGGTGATCTGCAAATTGTTACTTTGCTAACATCCATATTGGAAGTAGGATACATCAGGGTCTCCTAATTTTAGACCTTCTGCTCTCTCCTCCACATAAAACTGTTATCTTCTTTTTTATTCTAATACAAAGGTACTCAATTTCCTTTTGAAAAGATGTTGGAATTTTGAACACTAATGATATAAAATATAACATTAGCATTGTATTTTTAGAGTTCACCCCCATGCCCCATATGTACTTCGGCATGAATCCTGTGATAAGTTAAGCCCATTCTGAGCTTTCTACCTCAAAAATATCAGATATCATTTTTTTTTTGGTCAAAATTAAGTTCTAGAAAATAGTAAACAATTAATCAGATATGCATATACTACTAGTACAAATATTGTCTATAGCAGTAAAAAATGGAAATAACTACCATGTCCTTTAATTTGGTACTTGAATAATGGGAGACTTATTAAGTGCTAATGTGCCTGGCTATCTGATAAGCTTTGAGATAGAGTCACATGAAGTCAATCCTCACTGGGCTGACAACCTAGCACAGAAGATACAATCAAGCATTGTCCATCAAATGCAACTGGATTACTTAACCTAAGCTAATTGGATTCAGAGGATATTTCTTATATCTTCTGAAGGTAGATGTGACATTTATCTGAGATTGAAAAGAAAAGTTTCATTCTAATGGAAGAACAAGTATGAAGCTCCCCCAGCTAAGGAAGAGATGCTTATGAAATTTTAATGTGTCTGAGGTCAAAAAGGACCTTAGGTCTATAGGTCACAATGAATCTCAGTGCCATGGCCTGAATGTTTGTGCTCCCTCAAAATTTATATTGAAATCCTAACTTCCAAAGATGATGGTATTAGGTGAGGCTTTGGGAGGTGCTTAGGTCATAATGGTGGAGCCTCCATGAATGAGATTAGTGCCCTTAAAAAAAGAGATCTGAGAAACCTCACCCTGTGAGGATACAAGAGGTGTGTGACCTGGAAGAAGGTTCTCACCTGACCTTGCTGGGGCACCCTGATCTCAGACTTCCAGCCTACCAAACTGTGAACAATAAATTTCTGCTGTTTATAAGCTACCCAGTCTGGTATTTTGTTATAGCAGCTCTAATGGACTACGACATTTAGAATCCATATTCCAGGAGTTTGAAGTTTATTCTAAAATCAAAGAAAAACAATAAAGCCTGTAAAACAAGAGTCATGATCTGTTTTTAGAAGAATTTCTCTAGCAGCACAGGGAAGCATCAATTGAAGACTAGTGGGATGGCACCCAATTAAGCTGTGGTGGTAATTTTAGATGAAAGTCGTTTTTCAAAACACTAATGCTATTGTAGGTTAAGAAAGGCAATTAAATTCAAGTCCCCTGCTCATTAAAGGAGGGGAAGGGGTCAAGTTCACCTTCCAAATTTCAACATGAGTTACTATTGGGTTTATGGTAGTATTCTTCACTAAGATTAAGAACTCAGGATGAACAGGCACTAGGGTAGTAAGATGAATTTTCACAAGCAACTCACACCAATTTTTCTGAAACAGAAGTGATTTGTGTAGGTTTCTGTAAAATGATGTTGAGAGAATTCTTGGGTGGTATCATTATTTAAAGAAAATTATAGATAAAAATGTATTGACCTCAGAAAATGTTAAAGATACAGTGAAGAAAAATATTGCAAATCTACACCTATAACATACTATAAAGATGTCTGGAAAAAATCTACACAGTATTAACAATATTTATGGTTGGATGGTGAATGTTTTATTCTATTCACTTTTATTATATTAGTTCCCAAGTTCTGACCACTGTATGCTTCCTTAATAAAAAATAAAGTAGTAAAATATTCATCAGATGCTTCGTTCTTGGGTACTTAAAACAGTAATCCAAAAATCTGCAACTTGTTATTTTGTCTCACCATATTGTTTTTCACTATTTCAATTTTCATTTTTAAGCATCTGTATTCTAGAGGGTACTATATATTAATACTACTACTAATATATTCATCTACTAAATATTAACTATACTTCCACTTTTTAAATATATTTCATAATAGCATTTGGTTTCTTGTCAAATAGCATTACCCTTCTACCAGTTCTATTAAATATGTAACCTTTAAATGTTCAATACCCTTCTTTAGCAATGTTTAAGATACAAATCCCTCTGTAACAATTTGCAGGAATACTTAATAGGTAGTAGATGATTTTCAAAGAGAATTTACATATATTTTTGAAATAAGTCCCTAAAGTTTTCTTACATGCTCAGAAAAAATGCTCAACTCTTAATACCTAACCACATATACATACACGCACACGTGCGTGTGCACACACACACACACACTCAAAAGTAATCACATGGTGACAAAAGCATTGACTGGCAACCAGGAAACCAGGACTAATCATGACTTTTTCAGGTAACAAAAAAAGATAAAGGTCAGACATACTAAAATAAACCTTGTTTAATAATCATGTAATAGAAGTATTATGTGATTATAATTATGATTCTCATGGATATATAATTAAGGGATGTTTCAATAAGGGGGAAAGTTAAGGTTAATTCAGAGTTCAGTGGTCAGAATATCATGAAAAATCTTTAAGTTTGACACATAAACAGATGTGCAGTCTGGATATTTCTAATTATGATAGTAACAAAAAATGTGATACAATGGAAATATTAGTTGGTATGTTAATTTTAATTTATATCTTCTCATTGTTATTTTGTTTTCATTTATAAGTAGATAATAACTTGCATCTTGCTTTTGATGGATTTTGCAATTGCTTCCAGGTTGGTATATTATGAACAAATCTACTATAAACATACAGTTTAGCTACACGTATGCACTTACATGACTACCAGAATAAGCTATAGGGTGTGAGCGGGTTAATAACACTAACTGTTACATATGTGGTAAAGCCTTCTGCTTACTTTTTAAATATACATATTATTTTTGACTGAACCATTTGAGCATAGATTTACACCATACTCCTTAGTCCTTAGTACTTTAGTGTTTTTTTTCTAAGAATATACATTAAAGAGTGCAATTTCTTTTTTTTTAAAGATTTTATTTACTTATTTGACAGAGAGGGAGAGATCACAAGTAGGCAGAGAGAGAGGGGGAAGCAGGCTCCCCGCTGAGCAGAGAGCCCGATGTGGGGCTCGATCCCAGGACCCTGAGATCATGACCCGAGCCAAAGGCAGAGGCTTTAACCCACTGAGCCACCCAGGCACCCAAGAGTGCAATTTCTGACACACTAATAAGTTATTACCCAGAAGTTTTCCAAATAGATATTGAATATATATTTCCACCATGAGAGCTCCTTTTTATTGTTGTCCTCAGGGTATATGAGTGTGACAATCTGTGTATGTGTGTTATAATCCATTCTAGTCAGTATATTGCATTATTTCATTGTGGTTTTAATTGATATAATATTTATAAAATAATGTTAAGCATATTTTTATAAGTTTATATAATTATATATTTTTATATATAACACTTATTATGGTATATTATGCTATATATATAAAACATTTATAATAAGTCACATAATTGGATATTATGGTATTCCATTTTGTTAAGCACTTTATCAAATTTAATTTCCAACTAAAGCAGGACCTGAGATGAAGTCAAGCAGTTATTTGGAAAGTGATCCAAGGAAGGCTTATTAAAGAAATGGTAGAGTAAGACAGGGAGAAAAAAAAGGCACAAAAGCCTGTGTAAGTGAATGGATAACTGTTGTGGGAAAACAGGATTGAATTCACTGGGAATTGAGAACACACTTCAAAATTTCACATTTTGGGCCAAATACATTGGGTTATGGAATAGGCAAAAGAACATTCCCTCAAAGTGTCTATGTTCCAATTCCCAGAATCTGCAACTATTTTAGATTATGTGACAAGGAAGGATTAAGGTTATAAAGAGAATTAAGGTTAGAGATCAACTGACCTTAGAGATTAGTTTAGAATATCCAGGTGGCCCAAGGAAGTCACAGAGGTCCTGAAATGGGCATGTGGGAGGCAGAAGTGTTAGAATCAAAGGTGACATCTTGAGAATGTATCAACCAGTCATTGCTGGCCATGAAGAATGAAAGGGGCCACAAATTAAGATATGCAGACAGGCCTAGAATCTGGAAAAGGCAAGGAAATGGACATGCCACAGAACCTCCAGAAGCAACATTAGTCTAGCAAGATACATTCTGCAGTTATGGCCTACAGAACTGTAAAATAATAAACTTACTTTATTTATTTTTTTTCTTTTTTATTTATTTATTTCACAGAGGGAGAGAGATCACAAGGAGGCAGAGAGGCAGGCAGAGAGAAAGGGGGGAAGCAGGCTCCCCACTGAGCAGGGAGCCCGATGCGGGCCTCGATCCCAGGACCCTGAGATCATGACCTGAGCCGAAAGCAGAGGCTTTAACCCACTGAGCCATCCAGGCGCCCAAACTTACTTTATTTTAAACAACTAAATTTGTGGTAAAGTGTTACAGAGCAATAGAAACTAGTATAGGGAATTTGTCCACCCTATCTCATTCCTCGTTTATTGAGGGTCACATGCGAGACATTACCTTTCTTCAATCTTCTCCATGGAAGCTGCTATAGTCCTTTAGCTAGAAAACTCTCTAGGAGGCAAAGATTCAGGAAGACTTAGGCAGGAACTAGAACTGTATAGGGTATAATACATTTGTTAGGGCTCTAATAATATCCATTACATGCCTTTCAGGTTTTCTGCCCCTTTTTAAAGTCGCAGGACCCCAGTGACTTCCTTGGGCCACCTGGATAGTCTAAACTAATCTCTAAGGTCAGTTGATCTATAACCTTAATTCTATTTATAACCTTAATTCTTCCTTGTCACATAATCTAAAATAGTTGCAGATTCTGGGAATTGGAACATAGACATATAATCTGCTGAAACTTTTGAGAGTAGGTTGCCTACATCATACCCTTAACTCCATAATACTTCAGTGTATATTTTCTAAGAAATAGATTAATTCCCTATGTCACCATAGTACAGTTAAAGCACAGTGTTCAAAATCAAAAAGTTTAATATTGATGCAATACTTTTAATACAATCTCAGGAGCTTTTATTTGCTGTCTAGGAACATCTACTGCATTGTAATTTTTAAAGGGTGATTTTTTCGGGGCGCCTGGGTGGCTCAGTTGTTAAGTGTCTCCCTTTGTCTCAGGTCATGATCCTGGGGTCCTAAGATAGAGCCCTGCATTGGGCTCCTTGCTCAGCGGGAAACCTGCTTCTGCCTTTCCCACTCCTGCTTGTATTCCATCTCTCACTGTCTCTCTTTCTGTCAAATAAATAAATAAAATCTTAAAAAAATAATAAAAAATAAAGGATGATTTTTCATGTTATAGAATTTTAGATTTTTTTTCCCTCCAAAGATTAAAATGTCTTTTTTTTTTTTTTGTCTCCTGATTTCTATATTCTCAGTTGAAAGGTCATCTGTCAGTCTTCCTTTTCCTCCTTGAAGATAATGTATCTTTTTTATCTGGCCACATTAAGATTTTAGTTTTTCCTCTGAATTGGCATTCAGAAATTTTACTGTGCTATTCTGAGGCTTTCTTTGTAATTATCCTACTTCTAGTTCACACATTTTTTAAATTCATTGGTTTTTGTCTTTCATCTACTTTGAAAAATAATAATCTATAGTTCAGTGAAAATTGCTTCTCTTATTTTAGCTTTCTCTAATTAAATTACCATTAGACCTTTTTACAAGTTCCCATATGTTCATTATAAATTTTAAAAATACATGTAAAGCTCTTTTCCCTCTCATGCTTGAAACTGAGAAAAAGAAATAGAAAGTTCCAGTTTGGAATATGGAGAGTGAAAAGACTAAAAACTATTGCTTGGTGTGTTTATCCATTCCTAAATTCTTTTCTTCCCTTTCTTTAAATTTTAGTATTTTGAACCTGGTGAGGAGTTTTTGTGGGGCTTTTTGGCATGTCTGGATATTTTTTATTGAAATCTCTTCAATTTTATTAAAAAAATTAGTCCTTGGTTGACATACTCTTCCTTTGGAATGGCTTAATTTTCTTCTATTATTTAGAATTAAGACAATACCTTTGATTCATTTGTGTCTACTTTATTTATGGGTTCATCTTGGTCCACGGATATAGATTTCATTCCTAAAAGCTAGGCTTTATTATTGAAGTTTAGACCTCATGCGTGCGTCTAAAAAGCCCTTACCACTTTACCGTGGCATGCCCTATACTTTAATCTCTGCTCCTCAGAACCAGACCATTAAAGTCTCTGCTTAGTTCTTTTGCATTCCAGTGATTGTTTTCTTCTTCATATTGTAGCTCCCATTTATACATGCCCAGGTTAGAAGTTGACAAATGACTTAGGAAGATTGTATGCATGGAGAATTCTTGGTTGACCAGGGTTTTCTTTTCTTTAAGACCCAACTGCCTTGCTAACACCTAACTTCAACCTGTCTCTAGTATTAGATGAGACTAATGAAAGCCCAAAACAGTATCCTTCTTCTTGGACTCTATTTTTCTTGCTGGAAATGTGTAAATTTCTTTAGAGAAAAAAATGTGCTTATATCAGTGTACTTCCCTTTTCTGTTGACCCCTCAAATTTTGTGTTTTTAAAAAATTTCTTATATTCTTTAAGAGTATTTTATATATTTTCTAGCTTTTATTGTTGCTTTCAGCAGAAAGTTCATTTTTATAAAAACTATTCAGTCATGACCCAATGTGGAAGTCTTGTTTGTAAATATTTTTTAAACATTTTTAAAAATTATAAATATTTACATATACATCAGAATACTATGTAGTTAAAATTCTCATTTGATGGTTTTAAGTTAAAACTGGCATTTAAAACTGATACAGTAAGTCACTATTAATAATGTATGTTATTATCATTCTATTTTGCTTGCTTTATAAATAATTTTTACCTGATGTCAAATGAAACGTAACACACTAATTCAAATACAATCAATAACAATAATAACAATAAGTTCATGTATTTATTTAGAAGCAATCTTCAGTAGTTTAAGAGCACTTTAAAATGTAAGGAGTTTAAGTGTGAAAGCATGAATCTTTTATTCCAGTTAACACTATTTTAAAATACGGTCTCCCACATTACATAATTAAAAGACTAACATACAAAAAAACACTTCAACAGTGGAAATCTAATATTTTTCAGTGTCAAATATTTGGAAATAAGAGAGGGGGAGAGCCCACTTTTCTTTAGCAAGGTCTTTAAAAGAACTTCAGCAAGATTTACAGAAAATTAAGAGCAGTGACACTGGACCAGGGAGTGTTCTCTTAAACATTTACAAGCTTTTATTACTGATGATTCTATGCTTAAGTACAGTAATAAAAACGAAAATTATTTCACTTCTTGGCAGAATCTATAAATGTTAAATAAAGAGACTATGACTTAGAGTTATCAAATAAAATTGCAATTTGGCGACTCTTACCTAGATATATCTTTCCATTCTGAGATTTCTCAAGAAATAACATAGGGCAATATGTTAGGTGTCCACCTTAGTTGGAAAATGATTTTTTCATATTGAAATTTACACAAATAATTACAATATATGTTTCCATGCTGTCAGTATCATGAAGAATTTCTCTAAGTTGCAACATAAAACTTTACACAATGTATTTATTTATTTAGAAAATAATAATGATAGATTTTCTCAAAAGCAAACTTACTTTTATTTTTAAATCATTTTGTAATTTAGCTATAATTCATCAAAGAGTTTTCCCTAACTTAAAGTAGTCTTACATTCTAGCATGTCCCAGCTGGTCAAGTTTGTTGCTGATTTTTATAAGAAGCGTTTGGAGAATAGCTAACTATGATGTCTCCTCTTTTTCTGTACCTCTTTCCCCTTCCCATCTTCATAGCCATATATATACATTATTTCTTCAATTTTGACTTCTATATTGGAATATATTTGGGTTATTGAGTAACTCAAGTTAAGAAACGTATTATACCAAAGCTCCATGAAGTAGGATATGTTTGTACAAGACAGAAGGTCAAGAGATGCAATTTGTTAATAGGCATATAGTTATTCGGAAAGATCAATCTGTTGGGTGGCATGATTACAGGTAAAAGGCAAGAAATATATTTCATGCAAACAAGAACCAGAGATGTGAAGAACTTGGTCGGCAAGTAAAAATAAAGTTGAAGTCAAACAGTCTAGAGGGTTTTCGGCACCAAGTCTGAAACAGATGTTTAAGTCAAAAATCCTCTCATCAAATAGACAACCCAAAAAGCTTGCATAGAATTTAGTACTACTGATTCAGAACACTGCGGTGTTTTAACATTAAAAGGCATTTAAAGTGAGACATTGCTTTTCAATAAAGACTATATGTATATGTATATCTATCTGTCTATATATACATACATACATATATATATATACATATATATGTATTTTTTTAAAGTGGACATATACAAAATTAGAAAGGGAAAAATTATCGGCTCTTTTAATAGAGCCAAAACTCAAGCTTGAGTTTTACGAAGTAGTGATAATGAAAGTGAGGTATGAGGCAAAGTGCTATCTCCAACATATATAAACATGGCAGTTCTTCTTTACTGCAAAATTCTTAGAGGGTATTCCAACAAATTATATACATTATTTCTCATAATTTTGACATAGAAACAATTATTATCGCCACATTAAAAATAAAGAAACTGATATGTTTAGAGTTTGAGTATTTTTCATGAAGTCATACATTGGACAAGCTGTACAGCATCTAAACTGCACAGGGAAAGTGGTAACAGGGCATTTACTATTTATAATTTTGATAATAAAATCTCAAATACTGAAATCAAAAAAATGAATAAAACTATGATTGAAGTGTTATGTAGGAACTACTTTTGGTAGATTGTCAAAACAACTTAAATAAATCATTTTCTTCATTTGAAAAAAAAAGAATTTTTCCAAAACAGATTATTTTTCTTTTAAATACAGAGGCTTTATGTTTCTATTGATGTAAGCAACGAAGAAAGTGAAATTTTTTACTAATTGTGGAATAATGAAAGTTCATATTTCATTTTTTTAATCAAATACCCTAAAAACATGTGGCACTATAAGGTCACAGAAAATTTAAATATATGTAGCCCTGAGCCTTTAGTTTAAAAAGATATTTTATGAAATCTTTAAGGAAGTTGTCTTTTTAAAATAGGGATTGTTACTTTCTCATGTGTCTGTTGGACATTTGGATGTCTCAGCATCAGAGAAATACAAATCAAAACCACAGTGAGATACCACCTCACACCAGTCAGAATGGCTAAAATCAACAAGTCAGGAAATGACAGATGTTGGCGAGGTTGCGGAGAAAGGGGAACCCTCCTACACTGTTGGTGGGAATGCAAGCTGGTGCA
>LNAC01000003.1:4642652-4750127 GCA_002007465.1 Ailurus styani | reverse complement strand
ATTAAAGTGGTGAGAGTGGACATCCTTGCCTTGTTCCTGTTCTTAGGGGAAAAACCTGAGAGCTTTTGAGTTGGTGTTAACAGGATTTTTCATATATAACCTTTATTATGTTGAGGTATGTTCCTTCAAAATTTACTTTGTTGAGGGTTTTTGTCATGAATGGATGTTGTGCTTAGTCAAATGCATTTTCTACATCTACTGAAATGATCGTATGTATGGTTTTTATTCTTTCTCTTGTGGATGTGATATATGGCATTGACTGCTTTGCAAATATTGAACTACTTCTGGATCCCAGGAATAAATCTCACTCGATAGTGGTGAATGATTTTTTTAATGCATTGTTGGATTCAGATTACTTATATTTTGTTAAGGATCTTTGCACCTAAGTTCATCACAGAGATAGGCCTCTAGTTTTTGTTTGCTTGTTTGTTTTTCTTTTCCCCATAGAGACACCTTAATTTCTTCCTGGATTTGCTGGGTTAAACACATTTTTTATCAATCATAAATGTTACCATAACAATCATCTTCCTACTCTCTTACTCTATTATATTACTTAAAAAAATCTTTCTATGATTTTAGGTATCTTAATACACAAGCAGGGAGAAGAGGACCAGGGATTTCTCAGTCCACACAAAGTTCAATATCCAAGCATTTAGTAGTTTTTAACGTTCTAGTGTTGACTCCCTTTGGTCAGACCTCTAGAGATTAAATCTGGTCTTTGCCAGAACTGTTTCCTGGCTGAGCAATAGAATATTATTTTTGAAATACGTATATTCTACATAATTTGCCTGTGTTTAATGCCAATTAGCACTTTTACATTCAGAATGCCTGGTATTTTTCTGGGCTTATGTGACAAAAGTTCAGGTTCCTGTTGTTGGCTTTGTCTATTTCCTGTGCTGAGACTTAAATTTCAGTTTTCTCTGCTCCATTAAGTCTGTTGAAACACCATTTTTCTCAGTGCCTAAAAATACTTGATTCCTTTCCTCTCTGCAATATAGTAGACCTTATGGATTTATATTTTTGACACTATTATGATTTGATGCAAACGCAAGAGGGAAAGAGAAGTAAAATTATGTTCAACACATTATGCTTTTCTTCTTAATGCCATCCTACTCTTTAATTATTTACCTTTTCCACTCTGTTATGTTTGTTTAAAATTGAATTATTTTGTTTTCTGAATATGCTCCCTGTACTGTGGTTTGGACTCTCTCTTTCCTTTCACAATCTTCTTAGCTTTTATCCAAATTCCAGATTATTTCACATGGTACAAACTCCCAGGATAACTTCATGTCCCAAACTGACTACCACATTAGTATCTTCTTAATACATGAAACTAAATGATTAAACTCCAAAGAGATAAACCACAAAGAATAAACATATGTTGCAGAAATAAATGCTGTTTGTATTTATGTTTGTGTATATGTATTTGTATTATTTTTGTTAGTATATAAATGGATGTTCCTATTTATTTAAATAGTTCAAAAGGAAAACCAAGGAAAAACTTCAATTTGGGAACGTATCCCTTACCCTAGATACAAGGTAAAAGTGCTAGCTTAGGAATTTCTTAAACTTGAAAAGAAAACTTCTAGAGATTATGTAAGGAAAATTAAAGTAGAATTGCACAATGATAAAAAAGAAAAATTCATAAAGAACTAGTAAGTTTATTGGAAAAAATAAGTGATTAAGTGATCATTAAGTTTTAAGTGTGCAATTAGTTAATTTGCCACAGCTATATGTAAAAAGTAAATGTGGTATAAGGTATGCAGAACTGTTTATTTAGGAAAGGGTTGAGTGTTCTTTTGGCTATAGGAAACACATATTAGACTCATTACTGCATTGTAAAAACACAGCATATTAAAAATAAAATGATAGATATATGATTATATATTTGTACATGCATATATATGTATAAGCTAATTATTAAAGAGAATACATTCTCTAAAGGACTTGTCTAGCACATAGATGCACTTAATCCTACCTTTTATTGTTGTCATTCTAAGAATAAAAGCAGTGAAATTAATTGCTTTGACAGTTATGATAATAACTAGTGGGCAACAAAAAAATATGGAGCCTGGAAACAAAAGATAATAAAATGTATTTATAACATTTGTCAAAAGTTGTTCAATAAAAAGACATCACATTTAATTTTGACTAGTACATTCTATTCAATTATAAAGTAATTTTAATGTTTGATTATTCTACAATCCTTGAAAATGCAATTTTGAAAAACAAATTTTTTCATAATGCCACTTTTAAAATTGATTCAATAGATTGTGAAGCATCCTACAAAAATATTAGTAGTGAAAAATTACTTGATATATAGATTGAGACTTTGGTCATGCACATAATTTGCCATAATTCTTTAATTTATTTATCCATTTAATAAAGGAACATTTTAAATATAACCAGTAGGATCCCATGGTAAAAGTTAAAATAGAGATGACTGGCTATTGAAGTTATTATGCAATTATTATTATTATAAATCAGACAAGCCAAAACAATAACAAAGAGGTTAACAGAGAAACATCCAGAGAAAGAAGTGAGAATTGGGAAGGTGAATATTGCTTTGATTGACGTGAACAATCAAAAATGGGAGAGTGATTACTCTTACCATATTAAGAGAAGCAAGAAGACATTGCAAACTCATTTTTGTGTCAAGCTTACCTTTTTTATATAGCCTTACCTTTCTTTGATTTTCCTTTTCAGACATTATTCAAGTATAATTCTTCAGTAGCTTCTTGTCTCGGACATTCAGCTAAAGGTTAAACCTCTATGTTAAAACTCCCTTTTTTTTTTTTTTTAATTTTATTTATTTATTTCACAGAGGGAGAGAGATCACAAGGAGGCAGAGAGGCAGGCAGAGAGAGAGGGGGGGAAGCAGGCTCCCCGCTGAGCAGGGAGCCCGATGCGGGCCTCGATCCCAGGACCCTGAGATCATGACCTGAGCCGAAAGCAGGGGCTTTAACCCACTGAGCCACCCAGGCGCCCTATGTTAAAACTTCTATTAATAGTGGTGATTACTTCCACCTTAGGTGGTAGTATTAATATTGAGTTCAACATACTGAATTCCATAATTACCCTTCATAAATAGTGAAAGAAATGAAATCAACCAGTAATAATCTTCTACTATTGACTTAAATAAAACTGCGTGTGCTAGTTTTATCTTCCTCCAAAAAACCTGTCTTTTATACTGAGCAATCATAACTAAATAAATTTATATTGATAAAAGGTGAAAATAAACTTAAGACCTTTGTAAAAAATTAAATTACATGTGTACAATATTGCATTACTATTCTTTACTATTAACCAGCATTTTACAATTGTGTTCATTTTAATATATTTCAAAATTCTGTAATTCTATAGGATTTTTCAATACTAAAACATCATACTGTGGTATTAACTCTCATAAGATAGGAGCATTGATTCTGGCTTAAAATTAACTGAGGGTTTAATATGTATACTTCTCTGGAATTTCAAGTCTTTTAGATAGGAAAAAAATCACAGGTTTTAAACAAAGAAACATAGAGAAATCATAAATATAATATGGATAACTAATTTGCTAATTGTTTTTAAGTGAATTTCCTAAAAAAGTTTCTTTGCATTGCTTAAAAAATAATATTTAATTTGATACATCTCCCCATTTCAATTAAATATTATTTAATTACCATTGGAGATCCATACCTCAAGAAAATAACAGATTTGATAACACATATGATTAACTTTTTCTTCTGGATAATTACTGTCATTATGGGAGAATTAACCACTCTAACACAAAATGTTTTTTGGAATAAAAGTAGTCTTTCTGTATACTTTATAAAGGCTAGACATCAAGCTCAGTCTAAATTCCTATTTTGATTGCACTTCTTTTAATAAACTAAACTCCAAACTGTATTCACAAGGTCTTATGCAATGCTCTTTTTCTTCTCTGAGACACAGTACAGATGACCACATTGCATTCAGTTGTCATGTCTTTTTAGTCTCCTCTACTCTGTGATAGTTTGCCTGATTTTCGTTGTTCTTCTACTGTTTATCAACAATTGACCTTAACAATTTTGATGAGTAAGGATCAGATATTTTGTTGAAAAGAATTCCCCAGAGGCAAAGTAACCTTCTCATCACATCATATTAAGGAGTTATAGGATATCCATATGACATCACTTGTGATGCTAACTCTGATCACTTGGTTAATGTAGTGTTTGCCAGATCTTTCCAGGATTCTCTTTAGAGTCCTACAGAATCCCATTTCTAAACTCCTATAATTTGGAACCAAGTCACCAAATCTAGACCACACACTACAGGGGGAGATATTAAGAGCCTTTGGGAGGGGGATTCTCCTACATACATTATTTGCAATTGCCCTGTAAGAAATATCTGTTTCCTCCTTACTGTTTATTTATTCAACAATTTATATCAATTTGTATTTATTTTATAGTTAGTATAACATATATATAGTTAGTATAAAAGTAACATGCTATTTTTTTGCTCCAGATTTAATCATCTATTTTATTTTATTTTTATTATGTCCAGTTAGCCAACATATAATACATCATTAGTTTTTGATGTAGTGTTCAATGATTTATTAGTTACGTATAACACCCAGTGCTCATCACAACATGTGCTAACTATTTTAGGTCGGCTCCTGTGTCCTTTAACATGTTCTTATCCTTTTGTTTTTTTGAACACTTCACTATGTTTCAGCATAATGCAAGATAGACCAGATCCATTTTGTATTTGCTCTGTCCCTGCTGTAGAACCAGCCATTTCTCAGAGATATCTTGGTTTTATTAACTAAAGAAAGGTATTTACTGCCTAGATCTGGGGATAAGGAATGCCTGTTGTTACTGGCATGTCATTGATTCGAGGTCCTCTGAGCAGACAGAATTAGTAATAAATTAACATTGAGTAGTTCATGTATACATGCATATTTATAATTGTTTCTTCATCTATTCATGTGCATTTATATTAAGCTAAACAAGCATAAATTCATATTGTCCTCAATTCTACCAGTTTATTCTAGCCTTCCCTTTTCGCTTATCTGCAAATTCTATGCCAACAGTGAAACTTGCTCCCATCAAAAACCATATATTTACACATTTGTTTAACCAAATATACATGTAAAGGCATTTCAGAATGTTAAAATTGTTTGTCTATAAGAAATTAATTTACAACATTAATATAATATTTACTATGCATAATTCATTTTGTCTTTAGCCATATGGATTCCAGCCAAAACAACTTTTTCCAATATTACTTAGACCAACTCCTTTTGTCCCCCCTAGAAGTATTTTAGGGTAGTTATGGCCATGTATTTATAATACAGTTAAATTCATTTCTCATACTATACATTCTATCCTAGGATTCCAAACCTCCTGGTCGATTTTGTTATTGTTGTTTGTGCACGTTAAATTTCACTACTTATTATGTATAGCTCTATGAATTTCAACAAATCCACAGTAATGCATTTACCACCCCAACACCATAGGTAACATTCCCTTTACTTTAAAACGTCTCCCTCACTGTTCTTTTATAATCACTTCCCACCCACCAAAATCTGGCAAACATCGACCTTTTCCCAATCTTTATCGTTGTTTTTCTTCACTGTGATATAATTCACAAAACCATACAATTCACTTTTTTAAAGTAACGTAATTAAGTAGTTTTAATATACTCACAAGGTTATGCAACCATTACTAATATCTAATTCCAGACCATTTTTATCATGACTTAAGCCCTATATCAGCATCATTTCCAAAATCTTCCCTCCAGCTAGCCACTGGCAATCGCTGATTTACTTTTTGTCCCTAAGGATTTGCCTATTACAGACATTTCATATAAATGAAATTATACAATATGTATATGCATAATATGTTTTTTCTTTGGTCAGGCTTCTTTAATTTAGCATAAATGTTTTCCAGGTTCATCTGCTTTGAAATGTGTATCTGTACTACATTCCTTTTTACGGCTAAATAATATTTCATTGTTTGTATATATCATGTTTTGTTTACCATTCATCACTTAATAGGCATTGGGTTTTTAGTTTCTGTCTATTATGAATGGTGCTATTTAGAACATTCAAGTGCAACATTTTGGTGTTAACATATTTTTAATACCTTGGGAATTTACCCAGGAGTGGACTTGCTGGGAGGAAATGTATAATGGTTCCAATTTCCCCATATTCTTCTGAACATTCATGGGGCTAAGTAACTACGAAGGAACACAGTGGGATTTGGTGGGTTGATGGATTTTTCTTTATTTTGATTGTTACAGAGGTTACAGAAATGTATGCACTTATCAATACAAAACTTTACACTAAAAGAAGATTAAATATACCATATGAAAATTATGTCTTAATAAAATATTATCACTTAAAAATGTCAGTTTAAAACACCACAATAATTTTGTAACACAGAAACATCACTGGGAAGAGACTGATATAATTAGATATACAGGGTTGAGCAGCTCATTCACTTTTTGTGATAGTTGTAAATTTAAAAGATGATAATTTTTATTTGAAGTTCATGGATAGGTTTGAAAAACCTAGTGTTGCATAAAAACAAACTGAGCAAATATTTGTATGAGGGTAATTAATAGTGTCTGTCACATTTATCATCACATTTCCACAAATGCAATATATAACTTAATCTATTATGCATTATAAAACTTGTTTTCTCTTTGGAGTAAACATAAAATACTTCCAGATTTACATGTAGAGCACCCAAAAGCAAATGAAACGCTTTGTAGGTTGCGACATAAATATTATTAACTTCTCTTCAAAACAATGTGAAATTTTATCTCTGTTTTGACGCATGTTAAGTATCTAGGATAGATATCAATAGGACTGAATGTGTACTTCCCTGTGTGTGTGTCTATGTGAGAGAGCAAGACACTGTGAGAGAGAAATAGAGGGAGATCACATTTAAAAGAGTTCTCTAAGTACAAAAGGGCAGGAATACAAAAGGGCAGTTATTAATATTTAATGTACAGTTTAAATCTAAGCATATCCATTCCTATGCAGAACTGCCAAATGGGCAAAGTTTCAATCACCTTAAATTGCTCTTCATTCAGTTTAAAAAAAAAACAAATATATTGAAAAAGTCTTTCATAACAGATTCAGTACTAGTTGCTGGAGCTATTGTGATATATAAATTAAGCCCGTGCTATGGAGGCATTTATAGCATACTGAAAGACAGAGGCTTGTCATTGGATAAACTCACTAAAAGTCGTAAGTGCTTTAAAAATGGCAAAGGTGAAACTGGAGAGGGCAGACTAATCATATTGTACCCATTGTTTTACTGAATACCAATTACTTGGTAATTATATTTATTTGACAAATAAATATATTTTAGCAAAGGATTTCACTAATCCTATATATAAAGTCACAAACTTTGTCCACTTTAACATTAATCTACTTCAGAACTTATACTTTTTTGAAAAACTGCTAATCATTCTTCCAAAAAACCAGAAGCAGACCATTCAAACTAGAATATGTATGGCTGACCTCAATACAGAATTGGTCAGTTGGGGAGCCTGGGTGGCTCAGTCTGTTAAGTGTCTATTTTGGGCTCAGGTCATGATCCCTGGGTCCTGGGATTGAGACCCCCTTGTTGGGCTCCCTGCTTAGCGGGGAGTCTGCTTCACCTTCTCCCTCTTCCCCTCCCCCTGCTTGTGCTCTCTCCCTCCCTCAGATAAATAAATAAAGTTTCAAAAAAAAAAAAAAAGAGAAATGGGCAGAAGGAACTTACAAAAAAAGAAATATAAATTATCAATGAAATTGTAATTCAACATTTACCCTCTTCAGCAATACAAATATTTTATTAAAAACGAAGTATTTTTCCTACCTAGCCTACTAAAATTTTACTTTCTTGGGTTAATGAAGGGTGGCAGTAAATAGACAACTTGACTTGTAATTGTGAAACTTTACTTCAGTATGACTTTTGAGAGACAATATTCAGAGAATATTTTCAGAGAAAATATTCAGAGAATATTTTCGAACCATCAATTCTACTGACGAAATTTTTCGAAGGAAATAAATGAAAACTATATAAAACTGAAAGTCATTGCTAGACAGGCAAGAGTGGAGGAAAGATACTCTCTGAGGCCCAGACTGAAAATACATGTGGCAAATTTCTACAAAAATTAAGCTCTTTACTTTCTATAAGGAATTCAATCATGGCAGGGTAGGAGATGTAGATGACAAAATTATATACTGTAAAAAACTGTTTAGTATAAAAGTAATACAACGAGAAGGAAGGAAGGAAGGAAGGAAGGAAGAGAGGAAGAGAGGGAGAGAGGGAAGGGAGGGGAATAAAATGAAAGGAAATGAAAGGACAGGAAGAAAATGAAAATCTTGTGCATTCATGCATATAGAACTATAGAAGTCAAGTCCTTCTTCAGAAAACAAAGTCAAGATAATAAAATTCCAAACCAAGAGTTTAGGCATGGCTCCATTTCCTTCATTCTTGTCCCTGCTCCTAAAATGACAATGTGGTACCCATGATACATTAGGAAGTTAATTATTCTTAATGTTGGTCCTCAGAAACCTTTATAATTGACAGTACAGGGCACAATATTGAAAAACTCAAGTTAACTTAGTCTTTATTTCTTTTACTAACTAGAATTATGCTCATATTTCTTAATCAAATAAATTGTAATACCAGACTACATTATGAGCAGCACCATAAAAATATAATTGTCAGTTCTAAATTTTTTGCTACTTTAAACATTTAATAATAACTTTTCATCATAATGTCAATTTCTTGTTCCCACAGAAAAGTGTCCAAATAGGTACAGAGGAAGGGATATTTCATCAGAGGGTGCAGTGTGGCTAGTTTTAACTGCATCAAAAGATTACATTCAAATTTTAATTATTCCAAGCCTAAGGCTTCAGTGTATAAATTTGCCATGATTCCAAAGATCCCAGGCAGAGAATAAGACACATTATATTAGTACCGCAACAGCTAAATGTCCATAGGTTATTTTCTGATGATTTAGGAGCTTTTCAGAACTTGTTCTTCACTCAAGTTTGAAATAATCCTGCCTTCTATCTCAAGCCTAGTGAGGCTTGAACCCTCAGCAGCTCTGAGAAATCACTTAGACTCAAGACTCACACATTTTTCTTTTCTTCCTTCCTTCCTCTTCCTTCCTTCCTTCCTTCCTTCCTTCCTTCCTTCCTTCCTTCCTTTCTTTCTTTCTTTCTCTCTCTTTCTTTTCTCTCTTTCTTCCTTTCTCTTTCTTTCTCTTTTTGTCTCTCTCTCTCTCTCTCTCTCTCTCTCTCTCTTTCTTTCTTTTATGATTTTATTTGAGGGAGAGAGAGTAGAAGCAGCAGAAGGGGAGGGAGATGCAGAAAGAGGCTCTCAAGCAGACTCCATGCTGAACATGGAGCCACATTGCATGATCCTGAGATCTTGATCTGAGCTGAAATCAAGAGTCAGATGCTTATTTGACTGAGCCACCCAGTCAAGTCTTGGGACACCAAGACTCATACCTTTCTTTGGGAACTTCTTGCTCAAGCATAGTATATAATTTCTACCATGTTAACTTGTATTCAGAAGTGCAAATTGTCCTAATTACAAACTGCAGTTCAGATAAGTCTCACCATCCCAGTTAAGAATTATTCACAACTCCCAAGTTCTCCAGTCAGTCATTCCCATCCCAACCCGCTGCTAATGAAAGCTCCCCACCCACAAAATGAAAGGAGTTCACGTACATCTTTCGCTTTTCACAGGGCACTGTGATGACGTATTTTCAAAGAATTAGCAATATCATGTAATAAGCATGAATCCGAAATAGCATCCAAATATGTCTACTATTTATAATGACTTTGTTATAGTTGTTATTTGTTATAGATAATTCCATTATTTTTATCAGATATTTTATTATTTTATGCATAATTTTAATTGAAAATTGAAGGTGACAACAGGATTAGGGAATCTCAAGCAGACTCTGCACTGAGCACAGAGCCAGACCTGGGGCTCGATCTCATGACCCTGACACCAGGCCCTGAGCTGAAACTAAGAGTTGGATGCTCAACCGAATGCAACACACAGGTGCCCCTTGACAGACTGTTATTAACTGAAGTCCTGGATTTATCAGAATTCCTTAGTTTTTATCTAATAGCTTTTGTTCCTGGATTCCTCCAACATACCACCTTACATTTAGTTGTCATATTACCATAGGCTCCTCTTGGCTGTCACAGTTTCTCAGAACTGCCATGATTTTCATCACTTTTTGTTTGATTACTATTTTGAGGCATACTGGTCAGGCATATTGTAGGATGTCCTTCTATTAGAATTTGTCTGACATTTTTCTCATGAGCAGGCTGGGGTTATGGGTTTTGGGAGGAAGATCATAGCTGTACAGTGCTATTTCCATCACATCATGCAAAGGGCACATACTATCAAGTTTTATGACTATTGATATAGACCTTGATCTGGATGAAATTCAGTTTGTCAAGTTTACCACTCTAGAGCTACTCTTTTTTTCCTCCATCTCCACCCTGTACTCTCTGAAAGAAAGTCATTATGTACAGCCCACATTTACATGGAGAGGTATGTTCTCCCTCCTTAAGAGCAGAGCATCTGTGTAAATTATTTGGAATTCTGCATGGGTCATTTGTCTTTTCCACTTATTAAATTATTTGATCATTTATGTGTATCAGTATAAACTCATGGATATTTATTATATAGTTTGAGTTATAATCCAATATTACCTTGCTTATTTTTTGCTCAAATTGTTCCTGTTTTGGCCACTGGGACCTCTTTCAGTCGGCTTTTCAGCCCTTTTGACATACGCTTATCAGTGTGAAAATTATTTTTTGTTTTGTTTTGTTTTTTGAGGACTTCTTTATTTTTCTGATACTACAGATGCTCCAGGTCCATATTTTATATTTCCTGTCCCAGTCCTAGAATAAGCCATTTCTCCAAGGACTGCTAGTTCATTTTATTGAAGAATGGTTTTGGAAACTAACATGCAGGTGTTAGATGTGCTCTTTGTAACTGTGAGGTGATTTCTTCTAGGACCTGTTAGCGGATGGAGAAAATTATGTGTGTATATGCCAACCTCTGCATATGTACATAGACTTACAAATATTCTTTATATAACCATCTGTATTTACATTAAACTAAACAAGAATTGTTAATCATTAACTTGTATTCATTACCACATGGACTAATATAGCTTCCTCTACTGTAAATGCCTATTCTAACAGTGAGAAATGTGGCTCCACAATCTGCCATGATTTATCTAATTCTTAAATTTCAGAACACATTTACAGCAGTAACAGAATTTTTAAACTACAGTCCTATGGGCACAATTTCATTAACCAAAACATATCAATTATCCTTTATTTTTACAGATTGCTTTAGCATTTGCAAGATTTATTTAAAATTAATCTAGGTTCACTTTCAGGAGTAGTATAGTTACTTTATAATACAGTATTTCCAATTTCTTCCTCACATTGTCTATCACATTCCAGTTCTCTATTAAACCTATTATTAAGCCTCTATTAAACCTTACTTAACCTTTATTATTCCCTCTCTGACACTCTATCTTTCTTTAGATGGAGCTGTGTTACTGACCTCTATAATGTGCCACTTCTCTAAAAAGAAAAAAAAAGAATCTAACATTTCTTAATTCCTTCCATTTCTATTGGTTGAGGCAGTCATTTTTCTACTTACATTTGAAGAATAATTTTGTTGGATATAGAATTCTTAGTTGGTGGGTTTTTGTTTTTGTTTTGTGGTTTTTGAACAGTGTAAATGTTTCAATCTATTATCCTCTTTTAGGCACGGTTTCCAAAAAAAAGTCTTTCATAATTTTACATTTGTTTCTCTATAAGGAAGGTATTCTTTTTCCTCTGGGTTCATTAAATATTTTTCTTTGTTTTTGGTTTCCGACAGTTTTAATATGATATGCCTAAGTGTAGTTTGTTGTTGTTTGATCAGTTGGTTGGGTTTTATTAGCATTTATTCTGTTTGTTTTATTCTCAGAGCTTCTTGGATCAATGGTTTGGTTTCTGACATTAATTTTTAAAAGTTCTCAGCCATTATTACTTCAAATATCTTTTCTGCTCTGTCTTTTCCTTCTGGTGCTACAATTATGCATATGTTACATTTTTTTTTTAAGTGCCCAACAGTTCTTAGATGTTCTTTTCTGTTATTCATTAATTTTTCTCTTTGTATTTTAGCTTTGCAAGATTTCTATTGACCGACTTTTAAGCATAATTGTTCTTTCTTTGGCCATGTTCAACCTACTGATGAGTACATCAAAAGTATTTATTCCAGTGTTTTTTATTTTTAGTATTTCCTTTCAATTCTTTCTTAGTTTCGAGTTCTAATATCACACACTAGTTCTCGAATGTTCTGTTTTTATTCTATTAAGGCTCTTAATGTATTCATCAAGATTATTTTAAATCTCCTAAAAGATAACTCCAAAATCTGTCATTTCTGAGTTTGGTTCTGATGCAGGCTTTGTCTTTTCAGACTTTGGTGTTTTTTCTTCCTGTCTTTAGTATGCCTTATATTTTGTTGTTGCTGTTATTGAAAGGCAGGCATAATATATTAGGTAATAGGAACTGGGATAAAAAGGCCTTTAGTGTGAGGTGTATGTTAATCCAGCTAGGCTGGGCTATGTTTCATACTTGTAGCTGTAGAGGCTTCACCTTCCTCCAGTGTCCTTGCTTTTTTCTTCCCTATTTTCTTCAAGTTACCCATTCATTACTGCTGCGAAATTTGTGGCCTCAGTGAGCCAAGAGTTTATATATGATCCCAACATTTCAATGATATAAAGATTATATACTACCTGTGCTGCTATAATATGCCTCTAGACTTGAAAATGTTTATAGCATATCTTGTATTCTCTGTGTCCTTTTCTCGGAAATCAACCTCTTTCTTTCTTTCTTTTTCTTCTTTCTTTCTCTTTCTTTTTCTTTCTCTTTCTCTCTTTCCCCCTCCCTTCCTACCTACAATCCTTCCTTCCTTCCTCCCTCCTTCCCCCTCCCTTTCTTTCTCTAAGTAAAGTGATTAAGTTTATTAAGTGAAGTTTATTAAGTGAAGACACAGAAAAAGCTCTCAAGAGTGAGAGGGGTCTTGACGGGTTGCCTCTTTCCTTTTCCTTTCTTTTTCCTTTTTCTTTTCTTTCTTTCTTTCTTTCTTTCTTTCTTTCTTTCTTTCTTTCTTTCTTCTTTTCAAGATTTTGTTTATTCATTTGAGAGACAGAGAGCATGAGCAGTGGGAGAGACAGAGGGAGAAGGACAAACAGACTCCTCGCTGAGCGAGGAGCCCTATGACACAGGGCTCCCTTTCACGACCGTGAGTTCATGATCTGAGCCCAAGTCAGAGGCTTAACTGACTGAGCCACCCAGGCTCCCCTGCAACTTATTTTATTCCTCAAACCAGAACCACTTCCCTCAAATTATGTTTTTATTATTCAGGCACATACCCATACATAAAACCAGCCTGTAAATAGAAAAAATGTAAAATACACAAAATCACCTTGCCAGTTCCCTCATGTTACTAATAATTCTTTATAGATGTAGTGTTAATGACAAGAGAAAAGAAAGAAAATTTACCTGTATAACCATATCCATTTTGCTTATTCTGGTATGACATCCAATCTCATACCTTAACTTTATCTCTTAAAAATGTACAATTATAAACATTAAATAAATCCCGGTGTCAAACACAGTCTTTTATGCTTTGTTACATCCTGTATCCACACACTAAACCTCTGTAGAAACAGTGAAAGAACATAATATGACAAGAGCACTCCAGGGATCTTATATATGTGCACAAAGCAGATTATAGAAAATAATAACTTGAAAAGAGAAATATGCCTGGATAAAGCGCCAAGCTGGGAGTCTTGGGGCTGAGTTACCCATTGTCTGCTATCAGCTCACTACATAACCACTTGATGTCCGTGCCTGATTTCTATCTAAAAGTCTGTAGGTGGTTCGAGGGACATGGGGGTTGATGAAGGAAAAAGATATGATCACAAAAGGCAGCAATTCACAATAAGTTTTACTGAGTAATGCCTGGGCGGGATTTCTTTTTCTTGAAAGAGGGGAAGTCCCTGAGACCATGAGACCATTCAGAAACTTAAGGTGAGGGGATTACTATTGAGAAAGGGAGGAGGATAGTGGAACTCCCAGAGAAGAGGGGGATAAGAGAAAGCACTTACATGTCTGTGTAATGTTGCTCAGGAGCATGGCAGAGAGTCTCTGCATCAGAGAGCTACAAAGGGCCAGAGAAGCCTGGGGCCTTAGAACTCCAAGGTACTATCTTATCAATGGACAGCACATGCAGGGTGAAGTTTCACAGGTGTGTGAAGTAGGCAGGCTCTAAATGGCTAAAAATATGCTTTTTGAGGCTACTTTTGAAATAATTGGACGTGTAAAAGTTTGAGTCTGGTGCTGATGGGCTTTCAAACTAATGGGTTTAAGCCTGCAGTGAAGAGATAAACAACCTAGGGACCAAAACAGAGAGGCCATCTTTGGCTCATTTATATAACAAAGTGGGATAATAATTTTCACTACATACTTGCCACTTGAGTGTTGGGGGATTAATGAAATAATATTTATAAAGCCTTTTGGGGTTCTTCTCAAGAAAGTACTTTATTAATACAAAATAGACCATTATGGCAGGAGACTTTTCCCCAAATACCTTACACACAACCACTGCTGGCATATTCATTGCAAATGAAATGGGCTGTTCATGACGATTACAAAGAGTAAAATTACTCTATTAGATTTTATTGGGAGAGCGCTAGTTTTCCTATTAAAGATATTTCATGGACTATTTTAAAAATTCAACTTAAAGCATGGCTTAAATAGAATTACAAAATGAATATTTGGATTTGAGTACAAATATGTAAATATTAGTTTTCCAAGTATTATTTTTATTTAAGTAAGATTTTCATTAAACTAAGAGAAAAATTCTTAATATTATAGTAACATAAAATGTTAGGTTAATAATTGTGTTTCAACATATATATAAACAAGTGCTGTATAGTTTAACCTACATCAGGGGTGCCTGGGTGGCTCAGTAGGTTAAGCCTCTGCCTTCAGCTCAGGTCATGCTCTCAGGGTCCTGGGATCGAGCCCCGCATTGGGCTCTCTGCTCAGCGGGGAGCCTGCTTCCTTCTCTCTCTCTGACTGCCTCTCTGCCTACTTGTGGTCTCACTCCCTGTCAAATAAATAAATAAAATCTTTATAAAAAACCAATTTAACCTATATCTACATCTGTACCTATAATCTCTTTGTGGGAAAATATTTTCTTTGATATTTTAAAATAAATGAATTCATTCTTCATATTTTAAGTCATATTTATATTATTCATCTTCATTCTTCATATTCTTCAAGTCACCTTAAATAAGTCACACTTTATAAAATAGGTGTGGGTATGTTTCTGGTCAACTTCCCCAATTTTTTTAAAGACATAAATCATTTTAGTATTTTATTATTCTAAATTAGAAGAAAATTCTCTCTCTTTACACACACACTCATGCACATACCTGCACACATATTTAGTGAGAGTAAATGCACACATTGAAAGATATTGTCTGAAGGGCTAATATCCAAAATCTATAAAGAACTTCTCAAGCTCAATGCCCAAAAAACAGATAATCAGGCCAAAAAATGGGCAGAAGACAAGAATAGACACTGCTCCAAAGAAGACACAGAAATGGCTAACAGACAAATGAAAAAATGTTCATCATTACTAGCCATTAGGGAAACTCAAATCAAAACCACATTGAGATACCACCTTACACCAGTTAGAATGGCCAAAATGAACAGGACAGGAAACAACAAATGTTGTAGATGATGTGGAGAAAGGGGAACCCTCTTTCACTGTTGGTGAGAATGCAAGTTGGTGCAGCCACTTTGGAAAACAGTGTGGAGATTCTTCAAAAAATTAAAAATAGAGCTACCCTATGACCCCACAATTGTACTATTGGATATTCACCCCAAAGATACAGATGGAATGAAAAGAAAGGCCGTATGTACCCTAATGTTCATAGCAGCAATGTCCATAATTGCCAAACTGTGGAAAGAGCCAAGATGCCCTTCAACAGACGAATGGATAAAGAAGATGTGATCCATATATACAATGGAATATTACGCAGCCCTCAGAAAGGATGAATACCCAACTTTTGTATCAACATGGACGGGTCTGGAGGAGATTATGCTGAGTGAAATAAGTCAAGCAGAGAAAATCAATTATTGTATGGTTTCACTTACTTGTGGAGCATAAGGAATAACATGGAGGAAATTAGGAAAAGGAAAAGTGGATTAGGAAAAGTGAATTGGGGTAAATCTGAGGGAGAGACAAACCATGAGAGACTGTGGACTCTGAGAAACAAACTGAGGGTTATGGAGGGGAGAGGGGAGGGGGAATGGGTGAACCTGGTGGTGGGTATTAAGGAGGGCATGTATTGCATGGAGCACTGGGTGTGGTGCATAAATAATGAATCTTGGATCACTGAAAAAATAAAAAAAATCAATATAAATAAATATCTGTTAAAATAAAAAAAAAAGAAATATATTGTCTGATGAGTATACCAGGGGAGCAAATACATAACACTTAATGCATGCTTTTTGTATGATTTACTTACATTTACAGTTAATGTTAGCACAGCAAAGCTGATTGAAAAGTTAATTCAACTAATCCCACATGTTCTTATTAGCCGATTGTATATATTTTTCATTGTTAACTCTTTATTAAGTAAATACTAAAAATTATAACTGATGCTTGCATTTCCTCTCATTTTTTTTAGTTAAGAAAGTGATTTTTTATTTTATTTTTTTTTATTAACATATAATGTATTATTTTCCCCAGGGGTACAGGGCTGTGAATCATTAGGCTTACACATTTCACAGCACTCACCATAGCACATACCTTCCCCAATGTCCGTAATCCAGACACCCTATCCCTAACCTCTCATACCCCTAGCAACCCTCAGTTGGTTTTAATATATCTCCTCTTTAAAGTGTGAGTTTATGAAAAGAAGAGCAAATGTTTAGGCTGGAGAAAAAAAGATGTAAAAATTGCATAATCTGGTCCAACTGATCACTGTTAAAGTATTATTTAATAGTTATTTACCCAAGATGTTAGTTTTCCACTTTCTTCTACTGTATGAACTTCCTACATACTACCTTCCATGCTCTAGATTCCAGTGAAACAGGCAAATGGACACTCTATATTTCTGGTTGGGGTCTTGATCCTGAATTGATCCTTAATCATTGGTGATCAAGCCTGAACAGTAATTAGTGTAAAAATGTCTATTGTTAGAACTGGCCTACAATCAAGCAATTACACTTCTAGGTATTTACCCAAAGAACACAAAAATACTAATTCAAAGGGATACATGCACTCTGATGTTTATAGCAGCGTTATTTACCAAATTATGAAAACAGTCTTAGTGTCCAATGACTGATGAATAGATACAGAAGATGTGGGGTGTGTGTGTGTGTGTGTGTATAGTGTGTGTGTACATATCTATATATGTACCCACATATATATATACAGACACACACAATGGAATATTTATCAGCCACAAAAAAGAATGAAATCTTGCCATTTGCAATGACAGAGATGGAGCTAGGCAATATTGGGCCAAGTGAAATAAGTCAGTCAAAGACAAATACCACATCACCTCACTAGTAGGTGTAATTTAAGAAACAAAACCAATAAGCAAAGGGGAAAAAAAGAGAGAGAGGCAAACCAAAAAACTAACTCTTAACTATAGAGAAGAAACTGATGGTCACAGGAATGGAGGTAGGTGGGGGGATGGCTTAAAAAGGATAGGGATTAAGGCATGCACTTCTGTGATGAGCACTGGCTGTTACATGGAAGTGCTGAATTACTATATTGTACACCTAAAACTAATATTACACTGTATGTTAATTAACTGAAATTAAATTAACACCTAAAAAAACACCTATTGTTGTAAATACAGATATTTGGGTGATTTTAGAAAATAAATTGAGTTAAATACTTTAACCCTTTTTCTGTATTTCTACTAAGCCATTAAGCATATCCTCCAGTTACTAAAATAACCAGATATTAACAGGAGAAAGGAGAAACAATCTGAAATATTCAGTATAGTCAATTTAATGGTTAATGATCAATATAACAATAGATGGAGATGGAATAATTTTGCTTTTTTATGTTTTAATCCAGAAAATTGATTTATAATGAGCAAAACTTATTCAGAGTCAGCTATCCCAGTGGAATCTAGGACGAGGCAAATGACCAAGGGCCAGGAAAGAGATTCAAGAAGATCTGAGATGGAATCTAGTAAGCACTTTATTAAGTCATGTTAGCCCATTCAGATCCACTTGTGCTCTTATTATCAAGCTAGTATCCAACTCTGTAGAAACTCTAAATTTTATACAAATGATATACCTTCACTTCTTACCTCCAAGAGTAGACATAGAAATCCAAATCATCACATAACTTCCTTCATATTGGTGACCAGCCACAATATCTGAAAAGAGACAGAGGATTAGTGAAACAATCTAGAGTCCTTACTACTGCAGCTATTCCCAAGGGTGTGAATGATCTTTTTCCACAACCCATTCAATATTTCCTAAACTTACAGCCAGAATTTCTACTGGTCTGATTGCCTGACTAGTAACGGGTCTCAACCTTCATCTTGGAGAGGTTTGTTTTTTTAGTTACCTTTCCTTTGTTTTTTGTTTTGTTTAAGATTTTATTTATTTATTTGACATAGAGAGACATCACAAGTAAGCAGAGAGGCAGGCAGAGAGAGAGGAGGAAGCAGGCTCCTTGCTGAGCAGGGAGCCCGATGTGGGGCTCGATCCCAGGACCCCGAGATCATGACCTGAGGCCTCTGGCTTTAACCCACTGAGCCACCCAGGTGGCCCATACCTTTCCTTTCTTAACAGGTTGCTGCTGCAGCTTACTAATGTGACGATTTTGTTTTAATTTCTGGCTATTACCAACACAAATCCCTAATTTGTCTGTGAGAGATCCTCCTTCTCTATCATCACTTAGTTGTAGAGAAGCCCCCATGAATCTCTAGTTTTGAGGTAAGTAGTAGTTATTTGGACCTCTTATCATATAATTTACTCATGTCTTCTAGACAGTTCTAGCCTGATTTCAAACAAACCGCTTTCAATGGACAGAGGATTATTTCAATTTTTGTTTAACCTTGCCACTTGGTGATTCTAAAACTCACTTCATGAAGGGCTCATATAATTGCATAATCATTTGATGTCCCATATTTCAATGCCCAGTATTAAGTTTGTAGCAGTGAAGAGTTGTTTTAGCAATGATGGTTAATTTTCTGATATAGAAATCATAACTTTGCTCTAGAATCTTTAGATTCTATACTATTACTCTTCTACTGAAGCTAGCTGGGGAAAAAAAAGTGTCCTCATCAATGACATATACTTCTATTCTAGAACTATGAGATATGCAGGGTTATATAGTAGTAATGCAGCTTGTAACACACTCTCAACTTGCGTGGAATCTACTTTTGCTCTGGGATCCTCTTGAAACTTTCAGCCTCCTAAGTCTACCAAAATGTTCACAATAGTTTTTTGAAATGCATTATACTGTCTCTACAGTACAAAGAGGCTTACTTAGTGCTGTGCCTTAATGATGAGTGAAGTTTAAAAAAAAAAAAGTCCCCTTAGAGTCCTAATATGGCCAGAGAACTGGATTCCTAAAACATTTGCTTATATAGAGTAGGCTTCTGAATCTTCATGGAATTTATCTTCTATATCTTGGAATAAGTTTATTTTATAAGAAAATTTAAAGAACTCATCCATTCCTTCTTACCAGAACAAATTAACATACCATTAATATAATGTGCAAGCAAGCTATTATTTGGAATGTCAGGGTCAAGGACTTGAACTATATTATGACAGAGAGAAGAAGTTTTTAATTAGTTCTGTGGCAAGACAGTATATGTCCACTCTTGCCCTTGCCATATAAAGATGAACTGAATTTGATTCTCCCTGATAATAAAGATTAGGAAGAATGGATTCACCAGCTCAACAGCCAACTATTGGGTGGATCTCTTCCAGTTGGGAGGCTACATCTATCTCAGAAGATATAATTAGGGCTACATTTTGTTAGGATTATGTTTACTATCATTTTTTTTTAAATATTTTATTTATTTATTTGACACACACAGAGAGAGATCAGATCACAAGTAGGCAGAAAGGCAGGCAGAGAGAGAGGAGGAAGCAGGCTCCCTGCTGAGCAGAGAGCCCGATGTGGGCCTCGATCTCAGGACCCTGAGATCATGACCTGAGCCGAAGGCAGAGGCTTTAACCCACTGAGCCACCCAGGCGCCCTATCATTTTTAATCATATACGAAAACCATGTGGTTTGATAGAGACCAAAGAAATAAAATGAATAGAGGCTGTTGAAAACCACTCACTCCTTCATTCTTTTAAGATGTTGGTGATAGAACTCAAATCTGAATTCCATCTGAAATTTGATATGGCTTTTGATTTGCTATTTTGCTCAGAAATAAACCATTTCCTAAAATAATGTCCTTTTATTCCATAGGTGAGGTAACAGATATGAGAATTCTATCAGATCCTAAGTATTCCAAGTTGAACTGTGTGTGATATAGACTTGAACCAAAACTCTACTCATCAAAAAACTAACCAGAAAATCTGGTAGTATTTTAGGGCCTAGTATAAGAGACTATTTTACAGCTGCACTGGGACTGCCTTTCGTTCATCTCTGAAGAAACTTCTAATTCTGGTATTTACCTTGGACCAAATTAATATTAGATTGGCTAAATACTTTATAATATGGTTTTTAAGGATCTAAATTCCCATATTGGCTCCCAAGGCTGGCTTGTTTATTGGTGGATAATGTGACAAGGATATAAAATATCCTGCTGGACACTGTTATGGAGTTTTCCTAAAATTCATATTTTCCACACAAATCTTAGTCATTCAAAATCTGAAGATGAAGAAATAGCTTTGTAAAAAAGAACACTGAGGGATATGCCTGGGAGTATTTTGGGCCTCCAAACTTGTCTACACTCATTTTCCCTTCCTGTTCATATCTCTTATCCTCAACAGAGCCTTATAATAGCATGCTTTGTGGGGTTTAGCAAGTTCATGTAATTCTTTGATTTGTATGATATTTGTGGTTCCCTAATAGCAGTGTCAACTAAGATTCAAAATCTCAGAGTTCACAACTGGCTATTGATCTCTTCAGGTAGGATGCAAGGAATATCTGTTACACATACATGCACCAGCATGTGTTTGTTTTCTTACAAGGACTCAGCAGTTTGTGATCAAGAGACTGATAGATTTACATCTGGGCACTGCATGGGATATAACTTTTCATGAAGTGCTAAACTTCAGTTGTTTGCTCTGGTTATTTCTTTGTTTGTGTGTCTTGTTATTAATTTATTATTGAATTCAGACAATTCAAGAAACACTGTAGTTACGTGTATACCTATCATGCCCCTAGGAGCACCACGATGAATCAGCCTGTTTTATCAGCTCATTGGTGGTCATATACCTTGATTGTAACTCTGGCCTTTCTATCTGTTATGGCATTCTTTTCACCTCACTTTTGATGTTTAAATGCTGCCATTCTAAAAGTCTCCAATATCAATGATACTATAGATGCAAGTTCCATAACAGCAGTGCCCACTACTAACTATAGAGAATAGCCACCATGGAGTCCATCAAAGATAAGAGTAGTCCCCTCAACTACATTCCTTATTTTCCAGTGAAGGGAGTTTTTTCTGGGCTTATCCAGGAAATAGAATTCTTAGATGTTATGTGCTAAATATATTCTGAACCTACTTATCCCTTCCTCAATAGTCCAACAAGGTGGTACTGTCATTTTCACCTCACTTATTCTAGGCTATCATCATGTTCAACTTTCGAGGAGACATTAAAGAAAACTATGAGGACCAGGTCCAATTTCCCTTCCAGTATATAGAATCGTGAGCAACATTTGTGGCCTTATCAATAAATTCTCTACAACCCAAACCTGTATCTCACTTGGCCTACCCCTACACTTACAAAGTGTTCCCCCAGGTTTTGCAGGACTTATTTACCAGATTCTATACTCTCTTTGGCAAATAATCCATTTCTTTTTGGTGGAAGAATCACACCGCCCTTTCCTGGGCTCTAAGAAATGATCCTGATTAATGGCCTAAAGGCAATGAGAGGTGATACAGACAGACACTGAGGAGAAAAACCATCACCTTGTGGGGAACTTGCTTCCTGTGAGGTCACTGTACACATTTAGGCATGAGGACATTCCTCACACGTGATACTGGAAGAGGTATTCTGTTTATGTTGGCCCAGAGGGTTCAGAGGAATATAAGGGTTCGATATTTTCAGGTTCAATTTCCTCAATCTCCTTTCCAGGTTGAAAGTACCCAATATTTACTTATCAGAGCCTTACCATAACATAGGAACACTGTCAAGGCTAGCTATTAATTTTAATTGTCAGCTTTGCTACTTTTACAATTAGGTCTGTGGCTTAATTTTCAATAAAAGCTTAAAAGCTGCCCTAAGCCAATAAGAGATGACAGTCTACCCAACACTGCCACAGAAGCTCTTTGCTTTTACAGTTTTACAGCACACCTTCAATTTCCAGTTGGCTTGCCCTATGCCTATAATTTTCTTTCTGCGGGCCTTCCAATGTCATTAACAGAAGCCCATCCACTCTTCAGTCATTATCATTATCATGCCCTTGTACCATTCAAGAGCCACAGTTCCCATAAATCCAACACCTCTCCATCCACTTACACCTAATCCCAATTAATCAAAGGTGAAATCCATAACACTTGTGAAGTGAACACATGCCATATTTTACCACCAGTTTATTTCTGGTATCAGTTCTTTTATTGTGGGCTCTTCACAAAGGAGACCTTGAGGCAAACACTCAGAGCATACTACTTTATTAGGACATACACTCCAAAAGAAACTAGAGCAGGGAACAGGTGAGCAAAGCAGGGAATGTCAGAGAGAAAATAAAAACAGATGTTACCAGGGTAGTTACCATGAAGTTTGTATCAAGTGAAACCATTTTTCTGAGAAATGGTATGTGTTACTTTGCCTAACAACAACCCACCCCTGGAGCAGAAGGATAAGCATTTATCTGTTGGTGTCTATCTCTCATTGGTCTAAACTCGTTTTAGTGTTCCTTCAGTGTCAGACATGGAGGGTGATATGCGTGGCCCATGGATTTTCATGTTTCGAGGTCACAGGAAAAAATTAAGGGGGGAGATGAGGGACACTTGCTGTGGACATAAGGAAAAGTGATCCTGGGTTGTGCCTGCTACTTGGGTTAAGCTTGGTTGAGCCAAAGCAGAGGCTGTTGTAATGGTTAGTTGGTAAAAAAACAAGTTGGCAAGAGCTCCACACATATGTAGATCACAAATTTATGAAACAGTGCAAATGAACTGGCTTAGATAAACCACTACCAAACCCAAACAGAACAGTAGTTCTCTTTCCCACACACTTCTACCCCTTTGATTCTTATCTCCTAAATGCAAACCTTTCAGCTCTTTTTAACTTTTTCTTCTGGTATTTAGCAAAACAGTTTTAAATAACATACTTATTAGTATTTGGGCAAACATTAAAAAAATGACATGTTTCCACTATTCTTCCTTTTTTTCCTTTTAATCCTTTAAAAATAATTTAGGCATTAACTCATGACTTTCTTCTGAAACTAACAATTAGGTCACTTGCATTACACTACCACATCCAACAATACACACACACACACACAGAATGCACACATTTAATAAACATACACACACAAGCACCCATGTATGCGTGCACACACACACACACATCTGTCCTACTCATTGATAACTAGGATTGCATAATAACTAGTTGAATTAATATTAAGACCACCAAAATGCTGTTCCCAGCTAGTCCACATTCCTTTATACAATTTTGTTGCTGTTCCACTGTCCTAGTTTTAATAATTGACTAATTATTTACTTGCATCATTTCACCTAATGTTTTTACTAATTCAGCATCAAAAATTTTTTAAAGAAGATTCTACAATCTGAAGCAGAGCAACAGAAGATCATACATACCTTTTTTTTGTGTGTAATTACTTTTAAGAAATACAGGGATTTTATAGGATTCATGAATTTCATGCGGCTTCACTTCATTCACAACATTTTAGACACAATATTTTGATGTGACAGAAGGCGATTTACAAAAAGTGATAATTTTCTCCTTCTTTAAATTTGGTCTTAGAAAATAAAGTTTTTAAATGTGACACTCTAATAAATTGATGTTGCATTTTTGCCCTGTACACTTTGCAATATATTTTAAGTGCAGTATCAGTCTGTGGCTTCAGATAGCTGTGTATATGAATTATTAAAAGTGGAAAGGAGTTAAATATTCCATTGCTAAGACTATAATTACAAATGTGAGATATTTTTACATCAAAAGTTCCTTTTAAAGAAGTAAAAGCATAATAAAGAGCTTCTCGTCTAAAAGAGAACAAATATGTTCAGTAATGGAAACAATGAGAAGTAGGAAGTGCTGTAACCTGTATAACTCAACATTAAAGAGATTAGCTTTGGTTCTGTAGGAAAGTCAAATTAGTCAATTCTACTTTTCAACAAGATTGTGCTAAAGGAATTTAATAAGAAACATCTGAAACTTCTTGATGTTCTTAAGAATCACAATCTTCTGTTTTCAGATGGGTCACCAAATAATTTACCCCCATATATTCTGTATTATCTGAAACTCTAAATTGATTTCCTTTCCATTTCTAACTAACTTTATTCTAATCCCTAATGTTTTCCTTTAGTAATAAATTCCTTCTCATTTAAACATGTTCGATTCAGTTGTATAGGCTAGTTTTATTTAAGGTGTTCAGGGTTGTTTTTTAATACATAAATAGTCTAATGATTTATTACATTGCAATGACACTGGGAACAATAATAATGGATCTAAAGGTCTATGGCCTTTTAAAGTATATATGAAAACCTTTTGGGTGAATGATTAATACAAAGTACGTACAAAGACAGATGGTGTAAGATCTTTGACATTATACCATGTTAGTATTTCAGACCAGTTTGTTATAGAAAAAGGTCACTCAATATTAGAGACAGGCTGTAATAGAAAATGTAGCTTGAAAGACTGAGGAAATAAAAGTTGAGAATGTGGTAGGAACTCTTTATGTACAAGGGGTGTTATGATTGCAGATATAAGGAAATAAATTTAAAAGCCCTTAAAGTACCTAAAGGTAAAAATGTACTGTCTTTGATACAACTACTAGAGTATTTTCAAGTATTTTCACTTTCAATTAACTCAATATGTTACCTGATAGGACTTTTAAGCAGTATTTTTTTAAGTAAAAATTTTCCTTTGTTTCTCTAGCATTGCCTCTCTGATTACATTTTCCCATGTCTGTAAATACCATATATACCATTGACTCCAAATCTATGATTTTTCAGCTCCATCATCTCCACAGACCTTGCATGTACAAATTCCCTTGACATCTGCATTTGACAACCTAAAACACATTAATGTTAACATGGACACACACAGAATGATTAATTCCTGCCCTCCCCAGTGATTGATGTCTCCTCAGTTTTTCCCAATTCTGTTTACCTATCACATCTACCCAACATAAAAATCAAGGACATATTTTTGGTTCTTCCCTTTCCCAAACCCTTATCTCATCCATCATGAAATTCTTCACTCTCTTTCTTTAAGATGTATATTAAATTCCCTCACATATTCCATTTCTACTATAACCATCCACATCACTCCTAAGCTACTCAATACACATATTACAGCCTCTCTGCTTCTTATCAGGCCTTTACTAATCACTTTCCACATAGCCAGTTTTCCAAACAAAATTATTAACGGAATTTCCCTGCTTAAATTGTTTCAGTGGTTTCCCACGGCAGTAAGAATAAAACCCCACCTCTTTAAATTGGATTACAAAACTTCTACTCTCCCACATTCTCACTATTTTCCAATAGCACTGGCTTTTTAAAATGCTCCAGACAGTTCCTGCCCCAGGATCTTTGCAGTATTTGGTTGCTTTTCTTGAAAAATGCTTTTCCTTGGTTTTCACATAGCTGACATCTTATCTTTTCATGTCTCAGCCTTAATGTCTCCATTGCAGAGTGACCTTTCCTTAACCAAACACTAAGTATTGCATTATCACATCCTTCTATTTATCTGCAGAACAGTATCCACTCTCTAATATATGTTTTCATTTATTTTGTTGATTTTTAAATTTCTGGCTTCTGACCAAAAAATAGCATATACAAAAATGAAATAAAAACTAAAAAGAAAATATAGGACCCAAAATATATGCAAAGAATAAAGGGGGAATCCTGGAGTTACACTGAATAGAAGATGCAAAAGATTAATGCAGAAGCCTAGACTTTAGACTTATTTTTCAAGTATAAATTTACTGTTTTATAGCAAATTACTGATTTTTTGCTACCATGTCAAATATGTCTCATATTCATATATCAGTTGATGGTTAATGCATCCTTCTAGCTTCTCATGTAAAATTCCCTAAAGATCATCTTTGACACCCTTTTTCTTTCACAAGCCATAGCTTACCTTTTTAATCTTTTTTGGTTATACTTTTCTAATATATCAAGAATTTGATGACTTATTAACACATCCATTACTCCATTTTGGATTAAATTACCATTCCATATGGCTATCTGCGATAGCCTCCATAGGGATCTTAATAAAAGTAAGTCATAATTATATTTCTCTTCTGCTCAAAAACCATCCATTCCTATCTCATTCAGAGAAGAACGAATGGCTATTAAAATGGATAACAAGGATGAGAGGATCTGGCTTACCACTCAGATCCGGTGTCATCTTCCACTTATTCTCTCTGATCTTGTCACAAAGGCTTCATTGATCTTTTAAATCAAACCAAGCCTTCACAGGCCTCCAGGATTGTCATTTCCTTGGCTCTCTGCCTTAAATACTCTCTCCCCTGCTATTCACCTGGCTTGTTCACTTATCAACTTCAAGTCTTTTCTCAAATGCTAACTTCTCAGTGGGAGATACCTAATCACAATGTGTAAAATTAAATTCTTTCCTTATTCTTCCTCTCCCCCATCCTATTTTTATAGCACTTTCACTACATAATCTGTAAACTTAATTTGTTTACACTCTTGTTGTAGCTCTCTTTTAAATAAATATAAATTATATAAGGGTAGGGATTTTTGTTTGTTTTGTTCAATTCTTTAATCCATGAACTTAGTAGAAAGGATGAAGATACTAGATGTTAAATAACTACATAAATATATAAATTAACAATGAATACATCTAACACACAATATGAGCACTTTAAAAGAGAAAAAAAAACTTTATGGTATGACTTTAAAGGATGCATAAAATCAACATTCAACCCATTTTCACAGATAAGAATGATCAACATTACAAACTTATCAATCTTCAAATAGGTTCAAAGATTCAATGCAGTTCAAATCAAAGTGACAATACACATTTTATTCTCTTGGAAACTTGGTAAGCTTATTCACATTACATAAAATAATAAAGACCCAAGGACAGTCAAGATACTCCTAAAGAAGGCTACATTGTTCATACTTCCCTGCAAGACAGGAATTCTAATTATGAATACACCTTGTGGTAGGCAGTTTCTAGGATGGAGTTAAATGTTTTGCACTTCTTGGTCTTCACACACTGTAATCCTCCCACCTTAAGTGTCCCTGGATTTACTGACTTATATGTAATAAATAGCATAGGGCAGATATAATGTGATACCAATTTAGATAATATGTGAAAAAGTAAAAAGACTGTGCCTTTTGTCTTGAGCGTACTCTTTCTCACTCTTCCTCAGATTGCTCTCTCTGTGGGATGGCAATCTGGTTATCATGTCATGAAGCAGCCTTGTGGAAAGCTCTAGCCTTGTGTAAAGGGACCAAGACAGATCAAATATGGAAGTAGATCTTCCCCCCAGTTGACACTACAGCCAAGACAGTACTTGGACTACAACCTCATAAGAGACCTTGACCGAGAGCCACATGATGAAGTCAGATTTAGATAGCTGACCCCAAAATAGTATGAGATAATAAATATTTGTTGTTATTCTAAGCTTGGGTATAATTTTTAATGTAGCAATACAGAACTAAAAATCATGGTTATTAGGAAATCATGTATTGAAAAGAAAATTTATAAATATTAAAAGAAGAGAACAGAGTCCGGAAACATAACTATGCATATAGAAAAATGACACAAAATAGATATGGAATTGCAGATTAAAAACAAAAGAAAAGAAAGAGTACTAATTATTGCTGCCTTGTGTCTAATTAAATCTAAAATGTTATTTTTTTCTTATAAAATTGCCAAAGTAAAGTGGAAAATTACTAACCAATCCAGAGAGCCACTTGTTTCCTTGGAACTGATGCACTGAAAGTTTATTCCTAGCTTGTGGAAGGTCAGGTTATTATGGCAAAATTCTTACTGTTACTAGACTATCAAATGCTATAACAAATAGGTACTGACTGAAATTGGATTTGACTGAATTATCAAATGAACTCAGCCAAAATTCTAATACAATGAAGTCAATGGCATTTCTGTTCCTTTGTTATTTTAGCTCATTTATCTTAAATAAGTGGGGAAATAAATGGAAAAAAAAAACAAACAAAGTCAGGAAATAATTTCACTCATTCACCAGAATATTCACCAGAATATTCTAATTTGTTCAGAATAAACACTATATAAATTATCCAAATTTAATGTTGGCAGTAGTCTGAATTGCCTGCTATAACAAACAGGACATGAAAACCTCTAGTTATTGCCCACTATCTTAATAAGTGTATATATATACCCAGGTAGCTAATTAATCATCAAAAGCCACTGGAAGATACAGTGGTAACTAATACCAATCATCAGACATTTTACACAGAAGGTTGTCTGAACAACAGAGGTTAAGTGTCTTGTCAAAAGTCACATATCAATCTGTTAAAAAATAAAAATCTATCTCATCTCTCGTGATGAAGACAAATTGCTCTGTTACCATTACACAAATACTTCTTGAATAAGTGCATAGCCAATCATTGTTATTGGTCTATCTTTCTAGTGTTATTGATCACTACCCTTTCTAGGAAATGTCAATTAAATATGTACTTGAAATAGAACTGTTGGGCGCCTGGGTGGCTCAGTGGGTTAAAGCCTCTGCTTTCGGCTCAGGTCATGATCTCAGCGTCCTGGGATCGAGGCCCGCATCGGGCTCTCTGCTCAGCAGGGAGCCTGCTTCCTCCTCTCCTTGTCTCTCTCTCTCTGCCTGCCTCTCTGCCTACTTGTAATCTCTCTCTCTGTGTCAANGTCACTACCCTTTCTAGGAAATGTCAATTAAATATGTACTTGAAATAGAACTGTTTTCTTTCTATAGCTGCTCTAATTTTTAGCTTCTATGGTTTCATAAAATAAGATATAAGCATCAAGATGATCTCCAACAGTATATAGTTTCTTCATTTTGATCACTAAATTTATGAGCTATATAAAAGGAAGAGATTAAACTATAGCCTTGTCAGACCATAACGAAAAAGACTCAAAGTATCTGACCTCATAGACTTCGTATGAATTAGTATCCATTAAGGATGATGAAAAGCCATTAATTGAAAAATATGAGTATATCATAAAAGTTCTAATAGAAGTTAAGGGTTCCCATCATCCACTGATAATACATAATTTTAGGATATTTTTTGGCAAATTCTCAGACTTAATTGTGTGATGGAGTTATTGATATGCATGTAATGATCTTGGTAATATATTTTTCAATTAAATATGGAGTGAATTTAATTTCTAAGATTTCTTAAGATAAACTTCTGGTAGCTTATGATCATATCATATGTGTCATATATATGTAGTGCCTTTAATTCACATATGAAATATTTGAAATGTGCTGAAGCCTCAGGGTTCTATCATTTCATCTCACCATGTTATGCATAGATTCTCTCTACCTTGCCCTTAATAGATAGTTCTGCCACCAGTCATTGATGAAAGTATAACCTGTTATAACAGGTTATTTAAATTTCACATGATACAAATTCCAAGATAATAAAGTATCAATTACTCATATAGTGAAGTGATACATATATATAAGTATATATGTGATATATATATATGATATATATATATCTTACTAAGTAAGTTATATATATAAGTATATATATGTGATATATATATATATATATATATATATATATATCTTACCTGCAAGATAAGGAAAGAAGTTTCCCCAAAAACCAGTTTGTGACTCTTTTTCAACATTACCCACATCAGGTCACAAAATGATCAGGATTGGAGATTAAGACAGAAATAGGTTCACTAGGGCACCTGGGTGGCACAGTAGGTAAAAGTTTCTAAGTGTTAATTTTTAGCCATCTTACAAAACAACATGAAAGAGTGCTATGTGTAAAGGACCCAGAAAGTAGTATCCTAAAACTGAAAATCATTTCTAGTTTTATTAGCATTCTGATTACATAAAACTAAGTACTGCTACAAATCAAAATTTCTGATCTTGGATGTCAATTTTTCATTATAGCAGTTAGAAAAATATTTTTTATTCTTTCTTATACCTTATTTTTTGTTACATTTAGTTTTAAGAAAATAGGAAATGAAAGCCTAATTTTTTTAAAATGTAGAAAGTATGGGTGATATTCCTGACCTAAAGAAATCATTAGCAAAGGGGACTATTCCAGAATATGTGGACCCCTTTGCAGTCATGGAGGTATGACTTATGGGGCCTCATCCACCCATCTGCTTCAAGCTAAACAGCCTTACTTTAATAACCTATTAGCTATCACACACAATCCTACTTGAACAGAGAAATCTGCTGTTGGAAAAAAAATATGAAAACAAAAAAAAAAACATCAAACTTTCCCAATGGCTTCAGAGTTAATCACTCTTTGTGTGATAGGCTTCTAGAGTTTATGTAGAATCTGGAGTGGCCAACTTTTACGTTACCTTGACCAAATTCATTTTCCTCCTTTTTTATTTCCCATGCTTTCTGCAGTCTTTATTTAATTCATTTATTTTATTTCATAAATTTGTAACAAATATGAGGTGATTTTTTTCCTTCTGCTCATGTTACTTCCCTTTCTTTGAATAGTTAAAAGAAAAATAGGGCATTACAGGAGTTACAACACACAAAAACTTCTGGGATAATTTTGTTTCGGATTGTTTCCTTTTTTGTTATTCTAATTGTTGGCTGTATTTACAAGGAATTGGAAGAACAGGAAAAGGAATGTAATTTAGAGGAAAATATCCTCTCAGGAACACAGGTATATTAAAGCACAAAAATTCAGATAACATTATCTTTTAATCTATAATGGGTATTCTTCAGTGTTCGCATTTTATTGCTTTTGTTTATTTAATTGTGCTTCAGTAGATAACTTCTTGTGACAATGGTACTTCTGTTTGGCTGGTTGGTTTGGAAAATATATGCATGTATTGCCTGTCTTTTGGTTCAGTTAGGGAATATAGTTGTCCTTCATAGAAGAAGAGTAGCTAAAGCTTCCTAAAATATGTATTAACCAATTCATTGCATGCATCAAAAGTTATGTTCTCTTTTTGTAAAGCTTATTTCAAGCATGTGTGGCTAGAACAAATTAAAACAGAAGTCTGACATGTTTTCCTCTGTCCAGTATGATCAGTCTCCTGTGATTTTATTTTGATCTATTATATTATGGGAACAAGAAAATTTAGGGCTTAGATATTGTCAAGTCCATCCTCACTTAGCATCAGTGATGACACGACATACAAGAAAGGGTGCACAAAAGTTTAAATCACTCATCTTTGCCTTAATATAGTATGAGGAGATATTGTGTCATATGTTAAAGAACAAAAATATATCAGTTGTCATTATTATTTAAGAGGTTTAAATTAACTGTCTTTGGGTAATGTTTACAATATGAAAATGATACATAAATTTCCACACCCAAAAGAAATGGCTGATTAAAAACAGAAATGTATATGTAAAGTAATATACTATAGAAGTTATTAATATTAAATGTATGAAAGCAATGTACTCAGTTCTGTATATACCGTGAGAATTTAGATGTCACATATTAGAACACAAAACTCTAGCTTCATGTTTTTCTACTTTCATTATTAAAACAAGCACTTGCATTTTCTTTCAAATATATTTAAAAGTTATTTTCTAATATCTAAAAGCTCAATTATTCTTTACTCAAATACTTTCAGTAACATTTCTAAAAACTATTTTAGTTGTAATAGCTTTCTAATACATCTATTGTTTCCTGTGCAATCTAGCTCCAGCAAGTTCTATATCATTTCATTTCTCCCAATGCAATCAAAAGGGTATGAAGCAATAAGATGTGACAGAAAGTGCTTTTCTGGGGGATGGTTTCCTATCTCCTGAGTCTTATAACCACAAAACCGAAGACTTTTTCTTCTGACTTTAAAGCAAGACAGCTGCTTTTGGATAACTTCCTTAAGGGGTACAGATAATTAGGCATGTGGGCTTATGATCACAAAAATAAAATATACAGCCTATTGACAAAAGTGAAACAAGAATGCACAAATTAAATGGAGAGAGAACAAGAAGGAACAAGAAAAGCCCAGAGTTGTACTAGAAAAACCTTTAATCCACAAAAATGCAGATGGTTATTGATTTTTAAGAATCTGAGTTAAGATAAAATTATATTCCAGTGTTCTCTCTCTTTCAAAGTCTTTGCTTGTGAGATATGCAGCAAAGTTTTCAGCTCTTTGTATAAATACCAAGGAATGCAATTTCTGGATCATATGGTAAGGATATGTTTTATTTTGTAAGAAAAAACCAAACTGTTTTCCAAAGTGTCTAGATCATTTACATTTCCACCAGCAATGAATGAGAGTTCCTGTTGCTCCACTTCCTCGTAAGCATTTGGTGTTGTCATTGTTCTGGATTTTGGACATAATAATAGGTGTGTAGTGGTACCTCACTGTTATTTTTTTTTTCAAGATTTTATTTATTTATTTGTCAGAGAAAGAGAGTGCAAGTGAGCACAAGTGGGGGAGAGGCAGGCAGAGGGAGAAGCAGGCTCCCTGCTGAGCAAGGAGCCCAATGTGGGACTGGATCCCAGGACCCTTAGGATCATGACCTTAGCAAAGGCAGAGGCTTAGCCAACTGAGCCAACCAGGAGTCCCGCTCACTGTTATTTTAGTTTACATTTCCCTGGTGACAGACATATGACATGAAGCATCTTTTCATATGTTTTTTGTTTTTTTTTTTTCCATCTGTATATCTTTTGTGGTTAAGTGTCTGTTAAGGTCTTTGGGCCATTTTTTAATAGGATTGCTTGTTATCGTATTGTTGAGTTGTTCAGAACTCTGTGTATGTTGGATAACAGTCCTTTAGCAGATATGTCTTTTGCAAATATTTTCTCCCAATCTAGGGCTTTTGTTCTCATTCTCCTGACATTGTTTTTCACAGAATAAGGGTTTTTAATTTCAATGAAGTCTAGTTCATCAATATACAGTTTGTGGATTGTGACTTTGGTGTTTTATGTAAAAAGTTCTTGTCACATCCAAAGTCATGCAAGTTTTCTGCTATGTCTAGGAGTTTCATATTTTTGAATTTTACATGTAAGTCTGCAATACATTTTGAATTGACTTATGAAACACGTAAAATCTCTGCCTGGAATCATTGTCTTTTCTTTTTTTTTTTTTTTTTTGCATGTGGATGTCGACTTTCCAGAACACTTTAAACTCAATGCAAGAAAGGCATTTTAAGGTGTATATAATGGGAGGTAACGGTAACAAGATCTATTATTTGGGGGGATGCACACTAAGGGAATCAAAATCTGGGTTGTATTTCTTCCTTGTGTCACTTGGTAGCTTAGCTATGTGGCTTCCTTAGACCTTATTTTTTTATCTATACTATGAAAATAAAAATAAATATTGTGTGATGTTTATTTGGTTATTCAATGAGATTATGAATTTGAAACTGCTTTATACATTCTTGGATGCCTTACACATTTTCAACCCACTTGAAATTATTGAGGACTCCTTGAAATACTTTTATCTGGTTTCACAGACACCATGGTCCCCTGGTAATCCTTTCATTTTGACGAACACTACTTTTCAATCTTGTTTGCTGAATTTCCTCCTCTTTCTGACCTTAATTGTTGGAGTGCTCTAGGAATCTGAGTTCGTATTTTATGGCTTCTCTCTCTGTCTACCTACTACTTGAATGACCTCATCTAGTTATACAGTTTTAATACCATGCATATGCTTCCAAATGCCCAAATATCTCTCTTAAGTCCTGAAATGGTCCTGAAACTGCAAACTCATTATCCTCCTGCCTGGATGAGTAATGAGTAATTTTAAATGAACACGATTCCCTGCCCCAAACCTGTGAGTCTTTCAGGCTCTCTATTGTGGGGTTTGCCCAGGTTAAAAGTTTAGAATACAGATTATATTCTCTCTTGCATAGCTCATTCCATCACCAAATCTCACAGTCTTTATCCTCCAGTTGTATTATAAATCAGATCACTTTAAACCAATTCTATCTCTGGGACCCCAGGCCCACTCTATTATCTTCTCATATCTGGTCAGCCTTAATAGCCCTCCTACCAATTGCTCAGCTTTCATTGTTTACTTATTTGCAGTCTCTTCTCTACAAAGACCGCAGTGTAGTCACAATACAATGTAAAATCGGGTCATGCCAGTTCCTGCTTAAAGCCAAATGTCTTTATATTTAAAATAAAATTGAGGTCTTTACCATGCTCTGGTGACTCTTTAAAAAGACTAAAGATGAGTTTTTAATAAATACATTACACCTCTTCAAAAACAAAGCAAAAAAAAATCATTGCTTCAAACCATGCTTCTACTCTTCCTCTAATTTATTCTAACTTTCTTAGTCTTCTTGACTTTACTCTAAATCCCAAACATTCCCATTTATGGATTTTTAATTTGGTAAATGCTATTTACTATGGCTCTCTCTTACAGATTTACAAAATAGATTATCTTTGCAATAGTCTAAGAAGTTCCACACTAAAAATAAACCGTTAACATGGATGGGTTTCCAAAAATCTTTAGTTAACCTCTGCAGTCAGATACTTTTCTTCAGAGTCTATACCTCCTTATTAATGAGCTTCATATCTGCTATTGTTTTGCCTTACCATCAGCCTGTCACACACGTGGGAGTTTACATAATTGTTGGATTATCTGCCTCAACCACTAGAATATAAACTCCATAAGGATAAAGTCTTCATTTATTTACTGCCTTATTCTAAACATTTAGCACAATGGCTCACATGTAGTAATATATGACTGTCTCTTAGGTGAATATGTGTTTGTAAGAAAGAGAAAGAGAGAGGAGAGGGAAAGCGGGAGGAAGAGACTGATCGAGAGAAAATAATTTAGTGCACTGTGGAGTCATTTCATGTCCATATTCCATAGCCAATAATTATCTTCTGTTTCTCTTTCTAAAGTTCACATTTCACATGTTGTAATTTACATATTAATTACATGCTTAGTGTATACATTACTTTTTAGTAGTGTAGGGTGTTAAACTTTTTTTCTTACTTTCTATATATGTTAATGATTTAAATTAGTTTCCAGAATTTGGTACATGCAAATACGTAACATAGCAAAATTTAGTTGTGCCAGGTATATATTGACTATTGCAATGAAAGTAAAGATGTGATCAGTTTGAAAAAATTTCATGTTTATTGATTTTTTTCTATTCATGCAGCAAATATTTATTGAGTACCTAGAATGTGCCAGGCATAATTTCAGCCACTGAAATAAAACAGTGAACAGACTGATAAAATTCTTATTGACATGATCTAGAGAAGTAGACATTTTCACATATTTGAATGTACTGTTATCCCACAACTTCTTTCCATGATATACAAGCTTAATTTGGTTTCTTTACATTGGAAGATACAGTCTTTTTGTAATTGGAAATACATTTCTAATTTTGTCAAAATACTATAAAGTACTGTATTACTGTTGAATAAGTGAACACTGAAAACTAGTATCAAGAGAAATTAGGAAAAGGTCAGCAAAATCCAATATAAAATGTGCTGAATATTTTACTTTTGAACCACTTATAAGATTTATAATGTGGTTATTTATAAAGAAATAATTCAAATATTATTCCATTCTAAATGATACAGATCTTAAAAATACTTGCTAAAACCAAAGAAGACAAATACCACTTATACATGCAATCTAAAAATCAAATGAATAAACAACGAAGATACAGAATCAGACCTATAACTACAGAGAACAAACTGAAGGTTGTAAGAGAGGAGGGTGGTAGGGGGATGGGCAAAATGGCTGAAGGGGAATGGGAAATACAGTCTTTCCGTTATGGAACAAATAAGTCACAGGAATAAAAGACATGGCATAGGAAATATAATTATAATAATGTAATAGCATTGCATGGTGACAGTAGCTACACTTTCAGTGAGTATAGCATATAGAGAAGTTGAATCCCTATATTGTACACCTGAAACTAATGCAACATTGTGTGTCAACTCTACTCACACACAAAATTTAAAAAAATTAAAAAAAAATAATCTACTAGGAAGAACAGTACTATTTCTATGTGTTGGTTCTAGCCTAAATTAAATAGTACTTTCCTATATTGTCCTGTTTTATCTTTATGATGTTGACTAAATAAATTTATGATGGTTAAATAAAATTCTTTATTGCTATTGGACACACTGGTTACCACTTTTTACAAGAAATAATGTCAATAATTTAGATACTGAATGTTGCAGGACAGTTTCCTGATTTCCTTGGTGCTTAATATTCTTAAGTATATGACATGTTCTTATATCCAGTAATGCTCAAAGACTACTTGTGCTCAAGATCATGAAGTCTAAAAAGTTAATTGGGGAGGGAATAAAGGATTGAATTCTTTCTTGGGCCTATACTTACACTGAAAAAAAATTATTAGTTATAAAACAATTTTATTTTTCTTAAAATTGGAGAATTCACTAATTACTTGAATAGAGTAGAAAATAAAGCAAAACTATCAAAATGACAGACTTTACAGATTAGAAATCTAATCACACTAATGTGAATGACATTATGTCTGCCTAAAAAAGAGTTTTCAGGTGTATTTTGAAACTTCACGCCATTTACTTTTATTTAATAAAAAGTCTCTCGGGTTAAAATTTCATTTACCCAAACTTGTGATGACTTAAGAGAATTGAAATACAGAACCAGGAAATTTACTCCTCAAGCCTATAAGTATTTATACTTGCATAAACTACTTAAAAGTTTAGGGATTGATTTACACAGTCAGCCCAAGAGTTTAAATTAATAACAAAACCACCAATTTTTATGTATTTAGATTTTTCTATATGCCATGTTATTTACAAACAATGAATCTAACCTGTATCTGAATAAGGATATATCCAAATTCAAAGTTTTGCTGCTATAATATTTCCACACCAGAGTATCCACTGTAAAAATATGAAAAAGGTAGATAAACTGCTATATTTTTATAAAACTTGTCAAATATTTATTTTTCAAAATTCAATGACAAATTAAAATAAAAAATATTCACCCAAGCTATTATGAATATAAAACTACAATTAATAAAGTTATAAAATGTTTACATAAAAGCTTAAAATCACAGCCATGTTTAAAATATTTGATGGGTTATGACTTATTTTGGGAAGTGTTAAATCGAGAACATAAAATATGTATATCTTTAAAAAATTTAATTTCAATCTCTGAAGCACATTAAATAGAAAACTTTATAAATTCTAACAAATATTTTTCCTTTAGGTTTGATAGTTATCGATCATTTATAATACCAACGAAGAAAACTGATGTTCTGCAAATTCAGATGGTATAAGCAAGCCACCCTTTATGCCACACTTCCTTTTTCTTCATTTTATAGTAAAATAAAATCCTAATTTGCTATTCCTTTCAGGATAAATTGATGGAGAACACTGGAAATATAAGAAACCAGTGAAACAAAAGTATCCCTGGAGACATACATAAAAATTTTAGTTTTAAAGATCAGCCATTTTGATTTGCATTAAACTTATAAAGGAAGCTTCAATATTTGTCTATAGTAGGAAAGATACTTTAATCAGACAGGATAAACCAGGATGTCCAATTCTAATTTAAAATAAGATGAAAAAAATAAGATGACACAAACTAAAAAAGTAATAACAAGTTATAATGTAAAGATACTGCTCTCATCAGAACTTGGCAAAACAAATTGAATATAGACGCATTCTTTTACTTTTTATTTCTGCTTAATATTCAATTCCAGTACAGCAACCATTAAGTAATATTACTGCTTTTATGTGCAATTGTAGGTGAGTGAATGATAAAAATTGTCTGATTTTTTTGAACTTCCTATAAACTTTAGTGGTCCTTTTTTAATTTTTTAAATATCTATTTGAGGAGGAGAGGGCACAAGCAGGGCGAGGGCTGGGGGGCAGAGAGAGAGAGAGAGAGAGAATCCTCAAACAGACTGCACACCTGACATAGAACTTGATCCCAGGACCCTGAAACCAAAACAAAGAGCCAGGTACTTACCTGACTGAGCCACCCAAGTGCCCCAGTAGTTTATTTTAGATCTTCATTTACTTTTATTTCTTTTAAATTTAAAAAATTAGTCAGTTAAGCCTGGTACAAGCTAGCTTCCTATACACATTTAGAAAAAAGAGAAGGGAAGGGAAGATAAGGGAAGGGAAAGGAAGGGAAGAGGAGAGGAGGGGAGAGGAGAGGAGAGGAGAGGAGAGGAAGGAGAGGAGAGGAGGGCAGGGGAGAGGAGAGGAGAAGAGAAGAGAGGAGAGGAGAGGAAAGAAAGAAAAGAAAAAGGAAAAGAAAAGGGAAAAAAGAAAAGAAAAAAATCAGTAAGGAATGGCAGGAATCAGGAATCATCTTTCTATTTACATACAAATGCCCTTTATAACTTATTATCTTTTATAATTTATCAAAGAATATGGTCATAACAAGATCCTAGTATTTTTAAAAGGCCGACTTTATTGTTTAGAGACGTGTAACTACTAGGTTGTTTTATCGTATACTGATATTGTTCCCTGCATTCTCAGCCACGGGGCACTAACTACTGGCAGGAATTACTGGACCACATATAGCCTCGGCTTCTATTATATTCCCAGGAGGAAGCTTTGCTGACTGATAAATCGTTATATGATTAATTGGTTGCTTGGAAGTTTCACCCACTAATGTGATAAATACTTTCTATACGTTTACATTCCACCCACGGTATCTTCTGCCTTTATTTTTTCATGAATTATTATTTAGTTCCAAATACTGCCTTACTTTCAACTGGCTTTAAAAAGCCCTTGGCATTATACTGACTTATGATCCATTATCACTCTAATTCCTCCAGGATCCCATCTGTGGTCTTGTCAGTAAAGCTTGCTTTCTTATCTCCAGTACCCAAAGTTTTCTAATGATCACTTTATACCAAAGAATAGCCCCTATATATAAACTACATATTTGAATCAAAGTCTGCAACTTTATAAGATGCAGAAACCCAATGCATATAAAATTATTCCAGAGTAAAGAGAATGAGCATTTAACAGACTATGTTATAAATCATGTATGACACATATTCAAAACTATTAAAAGCAAGAAAACCTTTGCAATCACATTCATAATTAACACAAAAACTTCAAATAAAACACTAGAAAACTGAAGTCAGCAGAGTACTAGAGTATTTTCTATGCCATATAGTAATTATGATGGAATATATGGCAAATTAATAAAAAATAACATTAAGGTATTTAATCAAAATAATATACAGTAGTCATATTGAAAAAATCTAAAACCTGTAAAATTTAAATATATGTTTATGATAAAATATTTTACTTAAAATCATAGACATATACTCTACAAAACATTTTTATACATAAAGCAGGATGACCTGCAATAAAATTTGGGATAAAAGTCAACTCAAAGTCATGGATATTATCAACGACTAGTATTCCTGAAATTTGAGCCGGGGGAGCAACATAATTACATATAATTGAAAGGAAGTTTCAGGATTCAGTTTGTATAAACCCTATGATTATCTACTTATAAAATATAAGGAGGGGGCACCTAGGTGGCTCAGTCAGTTGAGCGTCCAACGTTTCATTTCCTCTTAGGTCACAATTTTGGGGTCATGGGATCGAGACGCTCAGCACAGAGTCTGCTTGAGATCTTGATCTTTTTTAGTTTTATTTGTTTTTTAACACTCTTTACTTACTGAAAACTCTGCCACATATTTGTTTATTTGAACATGAATTAACATTTTCTTTTATGCCATTTGTGTTTGTGTGTGTCTGAGTGTGTATGTTGGGGTGTATGTGATATTTTGAAAATAACTTTATTTTTCTGTTTACAAAAAACAGGTCTGCTTTATTTTTTCACTTATCTAGATTGGTAACATAGCATATGTTTAGCAGAATCCTATTTTTCTTCCGATAGACCTCTCTCCTAGTGTCCTGTCTTCTACCTCTAATTTGACCTATTTACTCTCCAGAGTTGCACTGAAGCTATCGGTCTAGTATTACCCCCTGCACTGCTTTCCACATGGGAACGACTATTTCCTGGTTCTCATATCTTTTCTCTTGATATCTTTGACTTATTCAAATTTTGTGCACTTTAATAAAATCCATATGCAGTCAATTTTCATCTCAAAGTTTTAAGAGCTGTTGCACTGTTTTCCGGCATCCCGACTTGCAGATAACAAGGCTTATGCCAATGTGACATGCATTTATTTGTAAATGATGAATCAGTTGGGTTCTCTTTATTCTTATAGACATGAGACTACATAAGTGAGTAATTACCATGGGTCAGATTATTTGATAGAGTATACAGTGTACCCTTTTTCTTAGCTATTCTCCAAATGTTCTTGTAAACTTTATTATTTGATTGATAATCTCTATTATTACATGTTCTTAGATTCTTATTTTCAACTACTATACCTTTTATCTCTTACCATTTCTCATATATTTTCCTTACTTGTACCTTTGCTTCTGATTTTAAGAGAATTTCCTTATAGTTTCTTATCCTTCTTTTGAATCTTTGGTTTTCTTGTCAATCTTAATTTTTACTTGCATCAACTCTACATTTGTCCTATTGCTTATTTCTGCATAATATCCTTTTAATCCTGTATTTCTATAATTCTTATATTACCATACCTCTATATCCTAAGGAGTATAGAGTACACCCCTTATATATACTTTGATCTCTAGGGAAGTTTTTTTTAATGTATTTTCATCTATAATTTAAATTATATTTTTCCTACATCTTTAACCTTTTTTTTAATTTGTGGCTTATCTTATATATATAGCTCTCTTCACTTTTTATACTGAAAGCTATCAGCTTGGTTGTCCAATGTGTATTTCTCCTGCCTTAGTCTATACAAGTCTATTCCCCCGGGGCGCATATTCAGATGAAGCTGCATGCTGCATGCTTACTAGAAAACTAGTGCCACCTGCCCCACACGTGGTATTTCATAAATACATGTTTGCCCTGGATGACCACAGATGCTATAAAAACATTTGCTCTCCCCTGAAACATGTAGAATGTCTTCAGACAATTCCTCTGTATCTTTTTAATTTCCCTGGGGTTAAACTCCTCACTTGAGGTTGTATCTTTACATTTATATCCTGCAATCAACTGTCCCTGCCAAATTCCTGCCAGAACTCTGCTAGCATTTTAACTGGGACCATGACATCATATTCTCTTTCAGTTATCAAAACTGCAGCTGCTTCTGTTCTGCTTACATTTAAACAATATTTATCAATACTTCATATTCATGAATATAGGTAAATGGATTTATTTAATGTTGAAGGTTCAGTCTCTCTCAAATCCTTATATCCTCTTTACAGTCAGGCTGTTTTTACTTTAGTCATTTGGCATTGTTATTTAGTAGAAATATTGGGTATGGACACTCACATGATCTTTTTATTCAGTGGTTGAATTTTATTGGATTCCAGTATATCAAATATATAATTTCATGTAGTTGTATGTGAGTGAATATCTATGAGCTATATATGTACATGTATTTGTGTGATTTATATATATATACATGCATATATATACACATATATATAACTAATAGCCTATTTACATAGCTGTAGAGTTCAAATTTAATTGATTTATTAATATTCTATTCAATACTATTTTGCATACCAGTAAATATAAAATATATTTCATACTTTATAGGATTTTTGACAAGATTAAATAAAATTAATGCCATCTCAATCAACATTAGTTCTAAACTGTTTTATTGCTATTCAATTGATCTAAACTCAATATCTAAATTAACTATCTTTAATTATCTCTTATAATCTAACTCTTTGGGGTTAAAGAGTAAAAACTTATATGAAAACCTAATCTAAGAAACTCTATTGAAGTCTTTGATAATGCATGGTGGTATATCTTATATAAACTATATAGTGAAGAGTAAAAAAAAAATCAAACTAAGCAACAAGAACAAAACTTTTACAGGTTAGTAAAAAAGACATGTCCTTCTAAAGGAGCTATCCATTTTAGCAAGCATTTGTTTAACTATTTTATACTAGACATACATAGACTTCTTTTTTAAACAAGCTCAGTTTATTAGTAATAAATTAGACTGGTTATACCTAGCTATACCTATCCTAAATAAAAAATAATGTTTCCGTTAGTCTTCATTCTCATAGCATATTTTATATTTAAATTTTCTGTTTTCACTATTAAATATATATTTTTCATCTTTTGATTTATTGTGACTTCTGGTTAGTTTCTGTTTTATTGTGTAATATATGGCAGCATTTTTTTAATGAATAAAATTAGTCAACTTTGAACTTATTTTTTTTTTAAGATTTTATTTGAGAGAGAGAAAGAGTGTGCACGAGCAGGGGCAATGGGCAGAGGGAGAGGGAAAAGCAGACTCCCCACTGAGCAGGGAGCCTGATGACAACAAAGGGCTCCATCCCAGGACCCTGAGATCATGACCTGAGCTGAAGGCAGATGTTTAACCGACTAAGCTACCTAGGGGCCCCAACTTTGAACTTTTTAATACTTCTTGGTTTTTATATTTTTTATATCCTATGGCAACATTACTAAAAAAAAAAAAAAAAGGTAGCTTCCCCCCATTTGCCATTGAAAGATGATGACTACAGTCTGATTAAGTCCAGAAACTCTTATACTAAACTTTTAGAAAAAAAATCAATTCTAATCATTTTTCTTGCAAAATAATAATTCATCTGTGACCATGAAGAATTAATCTGAAGACATTTTAAAGACATCTCTGTCCTTCTCAATCCGCAATTATTTTTTAACTTATTTTTTTGGAAATACATTTAATTCTTTTAAAATATCATCATTTATAATCTACATCATACATTGGGCAAGAATGCACATAAAATAAATGCATTATGTAAATGAAAGCTTCAAGTGAATTAAATAAACAATATTTTACATTTCATGTCCTTAAGCTCATATTTCAACTCACTGCATTTTCAGAGTGGCATATTAAGAAGTGAGAGAAAAAATAAGTGATAGAGAATCAATGTTTTCCTTCATAAAACACAACCCCAGGAATTTTAATTTTTCTGGACTAGATTAGATTTGGATACAATATATTGTCATTCATAAGAAAGAAATGCATATTCACACAGTGTAAGTTCTATTTTTAATAAGCTACTTATTTGGTTGTATAACTTCCACTACAATTTACGTTTTATCATAGCAATGTAAACATCAATACTTTAAAAAAAATTTTTTATTATTACATTCAATTAGCCAACATATAGTACATTATTAGCTTTTGATGTTAAACTTCAATACTTTCAAAACAAGTCTCCAATATATGAGTCTGAACTTTTATTTTCAATCAGTGTGGTCGTTACAGACTAGCTCCATATAGTAAACATACATTGAAGGCTGGGGCTATTCAAATTTCTCCCTAAATTAAGGAATGCAAAGATCTTTTCCTTTGTCAGCCAATTTTTTTTCATCAGCTTCCTTAATTTCTGTATCTATTGTATTTCTCAACTTGTACAACTTATGTTTGTGGTGCAAATCTAAAAAAAAATATGAACTACTATGACTGATGTCACTACTCACACATTTTTTAACTGACATGCTGAAAGGATGACAAGCTGAACAATATAATCTGTGCAGCGACGTGACTTTTATTGGGACATAACATCTATCTTCCAACTGTAACAAACACTTTGCTTACCCAACATTCTGGCTGGCACCTCTGAAAGGTCATAGGACATATTTACATAGTGTTATAAAAATCACAGTTCACATTGCTGGCAAGTTTCTGCTGGTAGTAGGCTTCATTATTTCTATTTGCTATAAATTTAATTTGTATTTTTATAAGGGTTTCAAAGTGTTCTATGATACTAAATCTTAGAGGCATCTTAGAAGATGCCCAATTTTTAAATCTTTACCTTTATTTTTAAATCTTTACCTTTATTTTTAAATCTTTACCTGATTTCACCCTTGGCATTTTAGAGTGAGTCAAATAACTGTAAGAACATCTCCTTTCCCTTTTTAAATACAATTCTCGTCACTTGATCACTTTTTCTTTCCTTTTTTTTTTTTTTCTCCACTTGATCAATTTCAATCTAAAGATTCAGGCTACATCTCAGTTCTTACAATGCTGGCATACTGTCCGCGCACACACATGTGTGTAATAATCCTTCCACTCTGGTTTCCTTCTTTTGTGGGATTCTTTTTATATATTTGTCCTTATTTATTGCTTTTATATATGCTTCTTTTCTCTCATATTATCTGAGATTATTTCTCCCACTACATTTGAAAACATTTCAGAATTTTTATCTAACAGTCATTCCACAGAATTTTTATTTTCACCAGTCATGTATCTAATATTTAGGACTTTTCAATTTTCAGCTGCTCAGATGCCATATTTATTATTTAAATGTAGTAAGTGCTCAATATTTTTCACTAACATTAATTAAAAGTGTGATGTTGATTTAAGTTTCTTTTTTCTTCTGATTTACCTCTGTGCCCTCATGCTCTGTTTATCTTGTGTGTGTGTGTGTGTGTGAGTGTGTGTGTGTGTGTGTTTTCCCACCAGGTACATGAAGGCCCTACCTCGTTCACATTTCTACTGTTCTTACATTCTCCCAATTCTATTTTCCTTCTCTTCCAGAATTGTTAATCACCAGTTTTGTGCCTCACTTCCTAAATTCTGTACTTTTTTTTTTCAAATCCTTTATTTTTTGCATTTTTGCAGTGTTAGTTTCGCATGAAAGGTAAGGGGAATACATGTGAGTCTTAAGTTCCATCTTAATCCAAATGTTGTTTGGATTTTATATAGAAAACATATAAGTGACAATATAATCCTAGTATAGTTATTAAATTGAACTTACATAACTTATGAAAAATGAATATGCAGTTACTCTAACATTAATTTCATATAGTTTATATAAGTTTATCTTAAATATCATTTAGCCTATAAAAGTTACTTAAATCTTTTAGAAAATCTCAAATATGGTCGACTATAAACTGTAAATATACAGTGATGTTTAGTAGTAAATAGTAAAAATAAAATATACATTAATGAGAAGTAAGTTTTTTGTTTGATAGCAATAATCAATTTTGTACCATTAAAAATATGTATTGTTTTATAAGTCGAATTGTATCTCCCTCAAAATCTTATGTTGAATTACTAACACCCACTATCTTAAAATAAGACCTTATTTGGAAATAGGATCACTGCAGATGTGATGAGTTAGGATGAGGCTTCTAGGGTGGGCTCTAATTCAGTATGACTGACATCCTTATAAAAACAGGAAATCAGAACACAGACACACACAGAGAAAATGCCATGAGAAGACTGGAGCTACACAAGCCAAGGAACCACCAGAAGTTAGGAGAGATATCTGGAAAGATCCTTCCCTAGTACCTTCAAAGGGAGCATGCGTCTTCCCACACATTGATTTCAGACTTCTGGCCTCCAAACCGCGATACCATACATTTCTGTTGTTCTAAAACACAATACTTTGCGATACTTTGTTAGAGCAGCCCTAGGAAACTAATACATCTTATCTTCATGAACTATTGTCCTTGGGTCTGTTAATTTGTATTTGCTGGATTTTGTCTCATTGCTGCTAGGATAAATATAAGAATAATATTGATAAGTGAAAAGCTGTGCATGGTCTGGTATCTGCCATCCATTCAGCTTTAGTCTATAATCTTACATGATTTAACTCCTTGCTCTCTGCTCTATCCACACTGGTTGCTGGCACTACAACTGCCCCTACATCCTCTTTCTATCAGTGGCAGCAGCATCTGTTCCCTGAAGGGGCCATTCTCTCTCCATTAAGTGCCTTTTCAAATGCTGTTTTTATCTGGTTAGAAAAATTTCACACAGTTAACTACTACTTATCTATTTATTTATTGGCTTAATTTTTGGTCAATATCTGTAAACTTTCAGAAAGCAGATCAGTGTCAGTTTTCACTCATCATTGCATTTCCACTGGCAAATGCATTCCTTGATACATAAATAGATGAATCACAGAGAAACACTGCTAATTTTAATAGTTGTAGTTGAGATTGTAAGTAGGTATAATAAGAGTAGGTATAATAAAATTATTTCATTTTGGCTACACAAGCTTTGAATATTCTTTATATGTGAAAATAAACATGCTCTAGCTACAAAGAAGTAACTCCTACCATTCTTATGTCTCTCACTGGTTCAATACATACTCTCCTTAAATCCTAAGAGCAGGTTGAGATACATATAACATGTTCTCCCCTTTTATAATGAAGAAACAGCATTATTTAAGTTAATTAACTGCCATGATCTCACTGCTAGCTATCCTATTACAATAACGTGTCATGAGCTACAATTTAAGTACATTTCAAAGGCACTGTAGTTACAGAAGTCAGGAGAAGTTTGAGGTGTCAATGTTTGAATAATGTTTGAGGAAAGACATAATTTTCCAAGAAGGGAGTCAAGGGTGGGAGGACATAACTAAAACCAGGAACAGAATGAGTGTTCAAAGCTTCCTCTTCCACCATCCCTATCAGTGAATTTCCAGTTTCTCATTTCAGTGATTACCAGATATGGGTTCACGTTTATATCAATGAATTAACAACTGAAAAGTGCTTTAATCAATTGCTCACATTATTAAATTAAACAGAGCATCTCTTAGGAGGATCTGCTAGCCTGTTAAATTCTTCTGTACCTGAAATGTTACTTACTTTGTACTTCTAAATCAAGCACTCAGAAAATGGTTATGTACATAATCTTTCTTTTTTAATTAATTTGTTTGAGAGAATGAGAGAGCGAGCACATGCACCTGCCTGCAGAGAGGAGCAGAGGGGGATAGAGAGGGACAAGTAGACTCTGTGCTGAGCACCGAGCCAACTAGGGGCTCAATCTCATGACCCTGAGATCATGACCTGAGCTGAAACCAAGAGTCGACAACTTAACCGACCGAGCCACCCAGACAATCCATTCTTTCAAGTTCTTCTTTGGTCTAGCAATTTTTCTGGATGGCGATTTCTCTCACATTTTGTTGTCACATCTGCTTCCTTTGGGGCTTTGATAATATCAACAGATATATTTCTGGGTTCATGTGAAATCAAAACAGAATGAAGATGGGATGTATTTTTGAGGAGATGGATAGAAGGTTATCAAAAATCCCTAATATTTGATTCCTGCAAGTATTTAAACTTCAATATCCAGGAACCTGGTATTTGCAAACAGAGAAGCCTAAGGCAATAGAGGATTCAAGCAGTGCTGCAGTTACATACCGAAAAAGAGCAAGACTGGACCAAGTTTTTAGCAATCGCACAGTTCTGGCTATATCGGAAATGGTTCCTGCTATAGCAATGACATCACCATTAACAGCACCAAGAACAGATACTAACATTTGTACTGTGCTTATTATATGTTAGGCCATGTTTAAGATTTTCATATGTACAAACTGGTTTAATTCAAATCCTTTTTCCTTATGTACTTATAGATAAATGATACAGAACTAAATTGGTCTGATTCCTGCAGCAAATTCCTTAGTGAAATTTAAAACTCTCAAATTTTTTGGCTTAAAATTGCTCTAAACCACCAGCAAGAAAGGTTTCCATGAGTTTAGATCCCAACTGGTAACCAGCAAAATTTTATTAATTACATCAACAACACAAATTGTGGGCTACCAGCCTGATCTCCGGCCACTGGGAGATCCCTCAGTCCGCTGCTTAGGGCTATACCTCAACTGGCTCAGTAAACACTCTGTAGCCTTATTCCTAGACCCGAGCTTTTTGTGTAACTTCGGTCTGTCTGAACAAGGAACAGAGCCTGATGCAGTAATAATACCTACAATTTATAACCCAATTAATAAAGTGAGAAACCATGTATTCACACCTAAATAAATAAATATATAAAGAGGGAGAAAGAGAGTTAAGCATTTAGATTTGAACCCCACTTAATGTGCAGGAATGAAAGAATGATAGAAATTTTTAAAAACTGTTATTTAGCAATCATGATATTAATCATTGTTTCAGGTAAGGTTCAATAGTTGATGCTAACATGCACTGATAAAAGGCTGATGAGAAATAGGGCATAAAAATTACACATGTATAATATATTCATAAATTTAAAGTGACAGAATTTTTAAATCTGAGTAAAAAGTATAAGGAAATTATTTTACTGCTCTTACAACTGTGCTATGTTAAATATGTAAAAAGTTATAAAAATGGGAAATTGTTTAACACTCATGACCTCAATTTTATTTGGTATAAAATGGGACTTATAATTTTGATTATAAAATTTACTTAAGTAGCATACTACATAACTGAACCACTATAGAGTATAAATCCCTAATATATACATCAGTTTTCCCCTCTTCCCAAAGGTGTCAATATGGTGAAAATATATTTTAATTAAGTCATAAACGACCATCATTTTATTTCTGCAGTGGATGCTGTTACTAACTTCTAACAAAGTTTCTCTGTTGAAAAGTAAAGGTTATCAGAAACGCTTTTCTAAAATAACAGAAGATGTATGCCATGAAAGTAAGAACAGTTTCTGGAAGCTGACAGAGGTGGGTTCAGATTCCAGCTCAGCCACTCTGAGCTCTGTGATATTGGAAAAGTTACTTAGGTTCTCTAGTTATTGAAGGATAATTACTAATAGTCATTTTATGGAGTTGTCATGAAGCCCAAAGGAGAAAATTCAAGAAAATACTTAGCACCGTGTCTGTACCAAATTAGTTATTTTAATACACGTTGGCTATTATAATTGATAAGGATTACACATAATAAATAGATTTAGGGACTATTTCTCTTGAAACCACTACATATGAAACCCTTCCATACATATGAAATTCACCATCTAAAACTAAGTGGGTGATTTATTTTGTTCACACATTAAAGAGAATGAACACATATTTCTTTTTAAATACCTTTCTTGTAGAAGAAAAAAATAAAAGCAAAACTGTATCTAAAGTAAGTTTTTCAAACTGACACTTCAAATGATTACCATTACTTTTCATTTCTACTTTCATTAGATATGCTCTGAAAATATTTCACTGCCTGAACATCTACTTGATAGTTTATGAGTGCTTTTTTATATTATTTGAAGGACAGAGATACATTGTTCAATTGAAAATGCCAAATACCACTTACATTTCTTTTACTTGCCATTCTGTAATTTATTAAATACCCATTTTAAAACATATTTATTGTTATTAAACTTTACTCTGGAAGCTCAAAAGATTTATTTTATTATTTTTTCACTCTGCTAAATAAAGTCAGTATTGGAGGAAGAGCCGAGAAAATCAGTTTTCTTATGAATTTTTCAGTTCAAATGATTAGACTGCTTCTCTGCCTTTGGACAAGGCACACTTTGATGAATACTGACTTAAAGAGTTTTAGAATATAAATATTTTTTAGTAAAAAATAAAGACATTATTCTATGTCTGGAATAAAGACATTATTTTAGAAACATCAAAATTATACAAAATGAAGAGAGTAATCATAGAGGTTTTATTACGAAGTTAGGAGCTATGAAACTAAAAGACTGCAATGGTGCTTAATTAATTTTGTTGACTTAATTCTTTAACATCTAATCATAGGAAGAAGAAAATACTATTTCAAGTGGTTTCTAAAATGAAGGTACTATCTAATCTGTTACCATTCTTTTGATAATAATTAACATATCTTTATTGTTTTAATTATTTTGCAGTCACTATCAGTAACATGCAATATTCGAAAATATACAAATCCCAATACAAATGAAGTTATATGTTATATTAGAAAAGCTAAGCATTCTTTTTTTTTAAACCTCATTTATTTATTTGAGAGAGAGAGTGAGAGAGAGAGAGAAAGCAAGAGAGGGGTAGGGTCAGAGGGAGAAGCAGACTACTCACTGTGCAGAGTACGATGGCGGGACTTGATCCCGGGACTCCAGGATCATCACCTGAGCTGAAGGCAGACACCCAACAGACTGAACCACCCAGGTGCTCTCTTTTCTTTTCTTTTTTTTTCTTTTCCTTCCTTTTATTTTCTTTCTTAATAAAATGTATATTTCCTGAAAAGACCAAAGGAATTATCTTATAGACTTTTTCTTCCAAGGATCTCTAATTTTCTGTTGAGTATACCTGTAACCACACTGATACCTTGATATCAATATCACAATAACATAGTAATTATCAATTTAACAAAACATCACTAGGCCATTTAATAAAGGCTCCAGTACGTGTGACTTAACACCTATTTGCCTGTGAAGCATAGTCTGAGTTTGAACAACTGGTGACAGTTTAAAGTCTGCAGTTTTCCACTTCTTTGATTTTTATAGATTTGTATAGCCGTCTTTATCCTAGAAAATTAGCCATTGATTTCATTTGGGGCAGCATGTACCCTGAGAAATGTATTTTCAGGCCTGAGCATATCAATAATTTAAAATAAAAGGGTGAAGTTGTATTAACAATTAAGCTCTTAAAACGTGCCTTTTAATTAGAAAAGGATGTTAAAATAGGGCAACACTTTAAAGTAATAAAATGAAACCCATTTGTAACATACTGGCAATTAAAGTTATTCCTTTTTTATTATTCCTTAGACACCCTGTGTTGCACTTATAAGGCAATCCTAATTCTTTAATGCTAGTTTTGAATCACAAGTTTAAGCTGACAGTTACTAGGTTTCTTATTCCAGGTCTTTAAGTTCTTATGTGCTGCCTTAACAACTGAAAAGCTATTTTCTTCTTTAGGTCTTATGTATTTCTTTAAAAAATTATTCTTTTCTTGATTTATAACAACCCATCTTCTAAATTGTACCTAGTACACTCAAGATACAATGGAGTGTTACGTAAACTTTAAATTTAGAAGACTGGTGCTCTTAATGAGGGTCTGAGGATTTTTATACATTATATTTAATACATTAAAATGAATAAGACCTTTTCTAGAGGCAAAATGTAACCTAAACATTGCTAACAAAATGATGATTTTTAACAACTCACTTGTGGTTCATTTTCATATATTTAAGTATAATTTAATGAGTGCCTACTATTTGGCAGCACTAAGAAGTGAGTTGTGGCCATAATATATTATTCTTCAAACAAAAAATTTTCTGCAGGGAAAAACTCTTTAGTTTACATTGCATTTTTAGAAAACACATCAACATTAATACTTCCATTTCAAAAAGGTGAGATTTATATTTTTAATTGTGTTATGTTAGTCACCATATGGTATATCGTTAGTTTTTGATGTAGAGATTTGTATTTTAAAACCACTTGAATTACTAATAAATATAGAGATATGAACATACTTATTGTGTCAAAGCAGTATGGGGGCTTTTATGTAGAATATCTATTTTGTAACAAAATACTTTCTGTGTTCAGCAGAAAAAGGACTAGTCAATAAAGCACACTGCCCTCAAGAGTAGCAGGAGTGAATATTTTGTAGAAGACATAGTAGTCTTCCTCAATCACATGACCTAATATGGGTTAGAGTTCTACTCCTCAATAACTCAATTTTCCTCTATATACTGATATCTTTCATAATTTATCAGAACCATTCTTGAGGCTATTCATATTGAGGGGCTAATTACTATGGGATTAACAAATGTCAAGGATTTATAATTCTATCATTTCTTTATTTGACTAATATTTAATGGGATCAATTATGCCCCTAGCATTTAGTTACATTTGCATGCCCCTTTCTTTTGTTGTAGATTTACTCTTACCTCTGGGCCTTCACATGTGCCATTCCTCTTATCTGTAATGACCTTTTCTTATTCTTTACTTGGATTATTACTTTACTTTCCAGTTTTAGGCAAAGTTTAACCTCAAGGAAGCCTTTTCAAACTCTCCAGTGAGTACAGTATGATTTAAATGTTCATCTTCCCTGTTCACATATGATTCTTTACTGTATCTATAAACGTATTTCCTATAATACAGTATGATTATTTTACTTATCTTTTAGTCAGATTCTCTACAGTTCATAGTTTATATAACAGTTAACTTTTTCATTGTTATTCATTTAAAAGAATTTACTCCATATTTCAGATAATTTTCAAAAGTACTCATAGATTTGGTATTTTGCATGTTTCTCATTTCCATGTAGTTTTAAGGGTGTTGCATTACTAAAGTGGCTTCTACAGTGTTTCATTAAATTAATATTCCTTGAAGAAGTATATGTACCACACACCATGTTGGGTACTGAAGGGGGTCAGGAAAGCATGTAAAGAGACTATGACAATGTCTGTTTCAAGATGTGAGAGAGCAGCTGATGTTACAATAATCCTCTCACTGAGAAAAACTCTGTAAAAAATTACCCCCAATACCTCCAGAAAAGTCACTCTCTTCATTACAAAGAGCAATCAAGTCAGTCAAAAGGCTGAAGAGAAAGGAACAATACAGTATCTGGAGAGAACGGAGGCCTTCTGGGAAGCGCAGCTAGCTTGGTATTTCCTTCATTGCAACTAAATTGGGAAGACTGTGATTAAAGTTTAGACTTTCAAAGTGGCTATGAGTTGAGGAATCAAGATCCCAGAGAGAAGAGTTAGAAATAACTGAGTTTGAACTAAGCATGAACATTCCCTGGAGATATCTGCTAACCCCCAAGTGGTATTTGTATACCAACAATCCATGAACCATACATATCACATATGCATCTATGTACATAAATGTGTTTCCAGAAACCACTGGAATTTAAGAGTTGTTCTCCTTAAATGTTTCTTAGGTCCTTCTTATTCTTAAAAATATAAAAATATTAATTTTGGATGTACTATAAGAAGTCAAAGATATATAATATAATCATTAAATATTTTTAAATGATTAAAATTATTTTTATTGAAGTATAATTAACATACAGCATTATAATAGTTTCAGATATACAATAAAATGATTCAATAATTCTATACTTTACTTAGTACTCATCAAAAAAGTATATTCTTGATCCCCATTATCTATTTCACCCATTCCCCCACTCACTTCCCCTCTGGCAATCACAAGTTTGTGTTCTGTACTTAGAGTCTGTTTTATCATTTGTCTCTTTTTTTCTCTTTGTTCATTTGTTTTGTTTCTTAAATTCTACATATGAGTGAAATCATATGTTTTCTGTCTTTCTCTGACTTATTTTACTTAACATATCTTCCAGGTCCATCCATGTTGCAAATGGCATACCTCATTTTTTATTATGGCTGAGTATTATTCCAGTGTGTGTATATGTATATGTGTGTGTACATACATACATATACACAAACCACAGCTTTATTCCTTCATCTGTTGCTGGATACTTGGGTTGCTTTCATATCTTAACTATTGTAAATAATGCTGCAATAAACAGAGAGGTGCATGTATCTTTTCAAATTGTGGTTTTTATATTCATTTGGGGGGTAAATAACCATAATTCTTTGAATTTTTTAAGATTGTATTTATTTGAGAGAGACAGAGAGAGGGGGAACACAAGCATGAGTGGGAGAGGGAGAAGCAGGCTTCCCACTGAGCAGGGAGCCCAACACAGGGCTAGATCCTAGGACCCTGGGATCATGACCTGAACTGAAGGCAGAAGCCCAACGACTGAGCCACCCAGGCACCCCTATTTTTAATTTTTTTGAGGAACATCCATACTGTTTTCTACAGTTGTTGTACCAATTTGCATTCCTACCAACAGTGCATGAGGATTCCTTTTATTCCATATCCTCATCAACACTTACTATTGTCTTTTTGATTCTGGCCATTCTGACAGGTATGAGATGATATCCCATTGTGCTTTTGATTTACTTTTCCCTGATGATTACTAATGTTGAGCATCTTTTCATGTGTCTGTTTTCTTTGGAAAAAACGTCTATTCAGGTCCTGTTCCCATTTTTAAATTATTATTATATTTTTTAATGTCTTAACTTTTTATTTAAATTCTAGTTACTTAACATATAGTGTAATATTGGTTTCAGGAGTAGAAGCTAGTGATTTATCCCTTACATGTAACATCCAGTGCACATCACAACTATCCTTCTTAAAGCCCATCACTCCCGCCCACCTCCTTAAAGCCCATCCTCCCGCCCACCTCTTCTCCAGCAACCCCCAGTGTATTCTCTATAGTTAAGAGTCTCTTTTGCGGTTTGCATCCCTCTTTTTTCTTTTTTTTTTCCCTATGTTTACTGTTTTGTTTCTTAAATCCCATAGGTGAGTTAAATCATATGATATTTGTCTGTCTCTGACTTATTTCACTTAGCATAATACACTCTAGCTCCATCTGCATCATTGCAAATGGCGAAATTTCATTCTTTTTTATTCTTTGCCCATGTTTTAATCAAATGAGCATTACTCTTTTTAACTGGATCTGACTAAAAAGTAATTAAAATTATAATCCCAATATTCATAAGGGGATAAATAGAATAATAAGAAGTATTTGATACATCTAAAAGAAGGTAAAGAGAAAGAACAAAGAACAGATGGAAAATAGCAAATGAAGAGTAGAGTGGTAGATTTAATCTAAAAAACATGTGTACCCCTTAAATTTAAATCAAAAAAATATTCCACTTAGAAATATTAGAAAATAAATTGTCAACCAACAACTGCATACTGTAATTACACTACAAGTATACTACAACTATTCACTGCTTATGAACTGTGTATTTGTAAGGATATACAGCATTCAAAGTAAAAGAATAATAAAAAGATGTAACAAACACACACATATACACACACAGAAATGCTAGCATAGCTACATCAATAGTGCTTAAAACAAAATGTTAGGCAAGACATGCTACTAGAAATAAAAATGATATTTTATATATTTTTAATTTTTATTATATCTCAAAACTATATTTTACTTATTATATTCATAAAATGTAATAATTCTGATAGAAGAACAAAACCTTAGTTATACTGCAGATTTTAAAAAGTGCTCATCAGTAAATTATAAAATGGACCATAGTATCAGTAAATAAAGGATTTGACACTATGATTGACAAGCTTTACCTTATTTTTATATATGAAGCATTATATGAGCAACAGCAGAACATTTTATTTTTAAATTCAAGGGGGCATGCACTAAAATAGGATATATACAGCCCAAACTTAAACCACAATAGGCAATAAATCAAGTGTTAACAAAATTTTAAATAAAATTTTTTAGAATGTGGTATCCCAGCACAGAATTAAATTTAAATTTAATATAACTAAAACACCTACATATGTGGATGTTAAGGACTAGACTTACATGTAAATAATATAACGCAACTTGTAAGTTAAAGATTAAATCTAAATTTGAAAAAAAATTTTGACTTGATATGTAATGAAAATATGACATGAAATTTGTGGATGTGCCAAAGCAAATGTTACAGAGAAATTTACAGTTAAAATGAATTTACCAGAAATAAAGAGGCTAAAAATCAATATCCTACATCAAAAAGAATATAATAAAGATGAGAACAAAAAGCAATGCGTTAGAAATTGTTCATATAAAGGGGTAACCCAACAGAGCTAAAAGTTGGCTTTCTAAAAAAGTTAATAAAATGCCAGTATCCCTAGATAGGTCAAAAATTAAATAGAAGCTACAATTTATAGCTTATCAGAAAGTAAATGAATGCTATCAGTCAGTTCTTAAAATATCAGAGAATAACACTTTTATTCCAATAAATTTTTAAATTATATGAAATAGATGATTTCTTTTTTTAATTTTTTTTAAGATTTTATTTATTTATTTGACAGAGAGTGAGCGAGAGTAGGAACACAAGCAGGGGGAGTGGGAGAGGAAGAAGCAGGCTCCCCGCTGAGCAGGGAACCTGATGCAGGGCTTGAGAATCATGACCTGAGCTGAAGGCAGACGCTTATTGACTGAGCCACCCAGGTGCCCCAAAATAGATGAATTTCTTGAGAAACACAGATTTTCAAACTAATTCTATAAGAATTAGAAATAAAACAGTTGTATATTTATGAAATAGTTTAATCAATAATCTACAACCTTGCCAAAAAAGGTTCATTAGAGAATTTTTAAAATATTTTCAGGAAGCATTAATATCAATTTCTTAGAGAAATAAGAAATTTCTTAGAGAATAGAAAAAAAGGGAACATTTCCAAGACATTCTATGTGGTAAACATATCATTAACATTTAAACTTTACAAAGACAGTACAAGAAAGAAAACTATGAGGCTATCATTATTATTAATACTATAACCTTGCAAAGAAGGAAAGTGCAAGAAAGGAAACTTACACTAAATCTCTGGCATAAATATAAATTCAAATATTTTAAGCAAAATTAACAAATTGAATTCAGCAATACATAACTAGATAATATATAATGGCTAAGTTTACTTAAATCAAACTTGGATGTTTATTGCAGTTGCGTTCATAATTGCCAAAACTTAGAAGAAATCAAGATGTAGGTGAATGGATAAACTATGGTACATCCAAACAATGCAATAAGGGAATATTATTCAGCAATAAAAAGAAATACACTGTCAGGACACATGGGTGGCTCAGTTGGTTAAGAGTCTGCCTTTAGCTCAGGTCATGATCTCACGGTCCTGGGATCTAACGCCACACCAGGCTTCCCGTTCAGCAAAGAGCTTGCTTCTCCCTCTCTTTCTGCTATTCCTGCTACCTGTGCTCACTCCCTCTCTTTTTGTCAAATAAATAAACTCTTAAGAAAAAAAATGTACTGTCACATCATGAAAAGACATGGAGGGATCTTCAATGTTTATTACTAAGTGAAAGAAACCAATCTGAAAAGGCCACATCCTATATGATTCTAACTATATGACATTCTGAAAAAGGCAAAACTATAGAGACAGTAAAAAGATCAGTGGCAGCAGGGTATGGGGAAAGGAAGGAATGAAAAGACGAAAGGACTTTTAGGACAACAAAACCGTTCAGCATCATACTAGAATGATGGATACATGCCATCATATCTTTGTCAAAACCTACAAAATTTATAACAAGGTGTGAACACTAATGTAAACTATGGGCTTTGGGTGATAATGATGTATTGCTATTATTTCATCATTTGTAACACAGTACCACTGTGGTATGGGATACTGATAATAAGACTGTGCATTTGTGAGCACAGTAGGTATAAGGGAATCCGCTGTACTTTCCCACCAATTTTGTGTGACCCTAAAAATCACATATCTCTCATTAAATCAACAGGGCACATGCAAGATTTCCACACACACACACACACACACACACACACACACACAGAAATACGCAACAATACCTAAAGAAAAGTTAAAATAAATAAATAAATAAAGGGGTAGATCATATACACAGACTAGAGAATACTTTATATTGATTCCCTAAACTGATTTGTAGATTTAATTCACTACTGATTTAAATTAATTACAGCAGGGTATGTGAATGACAGACTGATTGTAAATTATTTATGGAAATGTAATGGCCAGAAACAGAAAAGATATCCTTAAAGAAGAACAAAGTTGGTGGACTTCCATTATTAAGTAGAAACACTTAATTTCTCACTATTATTCACAAAATATTTTTTTTAGAACAATGATGATGTACTTTTTTTTATATACAGTTTTTGGAGCATTTTGAAAAGCCAAAGAGAAAATTAGTTAAAAAGTGAAGGGAATGTTTGTCATCTATTTCTACCAAAAAACAAAACATGTCCCTTCCTTTGTCTCTTAGGAATTCTAGAAATTCTACTCCTAAGTCTCTCTTTTAAGGTTTTTATTCATATTACTAGACTTTTCTAAGTATAACACTTCCCACTGCTCTCAGTCATCTCTCTCTTTTCCTTATCCACAGAGCAAAGATCAGGGACCATTTTAAGTGTGGATAGTAAGAATCCTTTGAACTTAAACTCTGATTTCGTGACATATTGAATCATGTGAGGCATATTTTTATAAAGGTGGGCAGGGTGCACCAGAATAATGATTTTATCCAACTTCTAAAAAGATAAGGCTCTGTGTAACAGATCCTTCGTTCTTCTGCGTCCCAACTTGAGGTCAGCCTTTTTTCAGTATGCCACCTCAAGTGCATGGTATCCATGTTTCTGCTTTCTGCCACAGGTTTGTTACTGAAACCACAGACAAGTGCAGTTGGGAAGTGAGTTAATGTGTCCCCTCCCTTCCGACAAGAACAATGAAAGGATGGGAGCCCAGTGATAAATGTCCCAGACAACCTTCCTTTGGACAGACAATTCTGGGAGGCAACTGGGATTCTCAGATGTCCTGGATGAACTGGGTCCTTTACAGTTGGCATGAGAAGTCAGTTGCAGACCTCCATCTTCTCTCCCAGGCTTTTCCTTCCCCACTCCTATTCGCCCCCCATCACACATACTGCCTATATCCTCATCCTGTTTCATACTGTGCTTTTGAGGTAACATAAAATAAAAAGTATGCTTCAGAACAAAGCAAGAAGAAGCAGCCTTTGATTTAATATGTAAAAGGCAGAGAGAAGTTTAAAATCACTCAGAGGTTTACATTTTAGGATAGCACAGAGATAATTATGGCATTATAGCAGGAATGGAAGAATGCCCATCCCTTTCCTTTCCAACGTTAATGAAAATATAGGTCATACTGTTTGCCATTTTGCAGATAATGAAATGCAAGTTGGAGAGTAGAATCTGTTCAGAGATGGATGTAGAACTGAGAAATCCTTAATCCTTGTCTGGTCTGACAGAAATACTTCTCTTCTGTGAACCACTTTGTTTAAACCTCTGATGAATGCTCTCATTTAATTGGAAGATAAAACAATAATTTTACAACAGAACTCTTAATGTTTTAGTGCCATTTACAATAAATGTCACATTCTGAAACTCACTGTGATTTGTACACAGCCCTCAACTTTTATTTTTGAATAAGTTCCTTCCATTTATTTATCTCTTCTATTCCCCTACAACATTACTGTGTAATTTAAGTGCATAGACCAATGAGTTTAAAAATAAAATCTTCTTAGTGAAAAAATGAAATTTTTCATAATATACTTTTCAATATATTACTGCCACAAGTACTTATTTATGTGATACTTTTGTTTTATTCCTGTTGCATAAAGCAGAAAATATATAGAAATCAATGGACCATCATTTATATTTTCCTCCAAATTACAATATTTAGAGAGCCTTAGAAAATTTTATTGTACTGCCTACCTAATGTAATGTGCTCATAGTAATCTTTTTATTACAGTGTTGCTTAAGCTACCACTGCTTTAGGTGTTAACAGCCATATTATTTAATCAATGCCATCAAACTCTGGTGTTGAGAGTATAACTGTACTACTTCATAAGCTGGTAGGTCATAGTGCTGCGTTAAGTAAAACAAAGAACAATTTATGTCTATTGTTACCACATATTTTTACTGCTCATTTGCTCTTAAAGTCTTTTCTGTTAAATCAATGGCAGGAGAGTATTTCATACTAATTTTTGTTTTTAGTTTCTACTTTAAATGACATTAATGACATCTCCTGGTTTCCCTACTGAGTCTCCTGAAATGGAAATCTGACAGCTAAGTGTAATATATAGTTCATTCAGTTTGAAAATAAAGTGAATATCTGTATATTTATAGTAGTACAATAATGGATTCATCCTGATGATTGCTAAGGTGTTTTGAGCCAAAAGTATTTAAAATATTCAGAAAGGCTGAAAACATACTGGTATAAATATTCATTTTTTAGGAAACAAATTCGGGGAAATTGCGAAATAAAATGAGTCTTGGATATAAGTGCAAAGTAAGTCTGATGAGTAAAGGTTTCTGGAGTTGAGCAATTTCCTCCCGCAAGGCAAATGTAACTGTTTCAGGAGAGGAGAGTATTATGTACAAAGGTAGAAAAGATGATTAACTAAATTACCTGCTGTCCTGGAAAAGTTAATTTGCTTCACCGGGAAAGCTATTTATTCTCAGAGTATTTTACTGATTGAGATTCATGATAGGGTCGAATGCATATCTTCCTGTTCATGAGTCAACCCTACATTAAAGTATTTATGAAGGATAAAAGTAAATTCATTATCATTTATTTTTCAAGTTCTTTTGAAGGTAGAAAGTAGATTAAATTGAGAACATAGAAGAGTTTAGGCTTCAGCTGGAAAATATTACATCCTTGTTAATATCTAAATGTGTAATTTAAACCAAAATCTTTATTCAGTTTAATGACATTTCCAATTTTTGGTATTTCAGTGACTGACACTGAAAATAAACACGCAATATCTATGTCTTCATAACCACAAATAACAAAGCTTGTAGTTCTATAATTGTCATTATTTTTGTTATTATCATATAACATACTGAATTGGGTGGTGTGGTATCTATTTAAAAATGGGAAGTTACTAAACATTTAGATGGGTCTAGTTGGGGCAATACACCCACATGGACTGTAGTCACTATTCAAACCAACATGGACACCACCAGGATGGAGACAGGAACAAACCATAACACCCAGTGTATTGAACTCAATGGTTTGGCTAGTGTCCATTAAGGAGCCCTGCCATAAACCCTTTGCAATGACAGCTGGACTATTCTAAAGGGATTAACCTTATGGTTTGGACCAAGGGAAGCCAAGGGGTGGATGATCATGAATAAGCCAGAATACGTGGGAAGATATTTAGGTTGACTTCCAAGAGCCTGAAGCAGTCCTCACTGTTTTCCATGTCCTGGCTCATATGGTGCTGCCGCCCCCTGACACTCAGGAAGGTGATGCCCTAGCCCAGGTGTAAGCCGGGGCAACCAACAAGTCAGTAAACAGAGCAGCCTGAGTGCTTAGAAGGAGCTGGCACCTTAGCACCTGGGTGGGATGGCATATTGCCAAGAATGCTGGATTCCCCTTGAAATACATTGACTTGGTTAATGAAGTAACAGCATGTCCTATATATTCTAAACAATATCCAAAGCAACTGCCAAAGGAGTCTAGGGCATCCACCAGAGTTCTACCATTGATGCCTTGGCAAATTGATTATATTGGCTCCTCCCTCTGAGTGAAAGTTCTAAATATCCCTTGGTCTGTGTGGACATGGCATGTGGCCTAAGCCAAGCTTTCTTGTTGCCAAGCAAACTGGGCTGCCACCATTAGGGTATTAAAAAAGCTGAGTACCATGTATGGATAACCCCATTGAACAGATAGTAATCAGGGGTCACATTTCAAAGGCTATTATGTGCAAGACTACAAAAGAACATGATACTGAATGGAGGTTCCACTTCCCTTATAATCCACAAGCAGCAGGTTTGATAGAAAGGAAAAATAGAATATTAAATAAAACCTTTAAGATTAATAACAAGTAAAGCCACCTTGGCTGGCCTAATGGACTCAAGTACTATCCCAGGCTTTATGATATTCAAATGACCAGCAAGTAGGGCATGCTGCCCCATATGTCAGATGCCTTCCAAGGTACCCAAAACCATAAAGGTATTGCAGTTGAGGGAAACAGCCACGGCTCTCTCACTATGGATCAATGTGCTATGCTGCTGAGAACACCGAAGGTCCTAGGGAAGGCATTATCACCTGGGGAAGATATTATCTACTGGAATTCACAACAGGATGTCCGGCAAAGTGGGTGAGTTACAGTTCTCCTGTGTGAGGGAGAACTACTCAGTCTCCAATAGAATCCTGTTTTCTTGCTGCAAGTTGGACCTGTTGTAATGCACTATACCTGGAATGGAACACACACTATTGAAACAGGGGAAAAGGTAGGGGTTCTGGTCTGGAATACCTGATGCCCAGTCCATCCCTTCATGCCTGGCAGTGATTCTTCCTCTTGTCAACATTTATGGTACACACAATAGGTTAAGTTCCTAAAGTTGCAGCCACATTAACATCCAAGGATAAGGCCACAAACATAATTTTTTACAGAAGGAAGACCTCCTCATACAAGTTCCTACTAAACAGCTGTCTTTTTGATCTTAGACTCTGTGACTCATGTGGTGTGCAGTCAAGGGATGGGTCCCTGAAGGAAATATCTTTCTACAGGGGGTCCAACAGTAAGCCCAGCAAAGGAATCAGCCCAGCTCTTGGGTATATGGACAGATGCCCCTCACTAGCTCTTCAGATTGCCATGGTAGATATTACCTCCCCAGGGAGGAGACTGGAAGGCACTACTGCAGTACATTAAGGAAAACAAGCTAGGATTAGTACTCTCAATTCATTTTATATTACACTGTGTATGCGTATTCTTCTCTCCTATCTATCAAACTACACAGGCAGGCCATCAGATGACTAACTGGAAGGATCCTAAAAATACTGTCATCAGAGCCATGTGTGGCTACCCTCAGATTTGGGATGGATTCATGTTGCTTACCTCTGGTTATGGACATTTGAGCACTCATGCACTCCTACGTTGGAACAGAAAAATCACTCTAAACAGAACCAACCAACCCAACTGTACCAGTAATATAGGATGGACATCACTGGAACTGTGTAGTCATTCTGCCACATTAAAGGACAGCAACTGGTTTGATGCTGACTAGTAGCATAGCCCAGACATGTACTGGGTAGTCCAGAGTGGGGCGCAATGATTGTGCCGCACAAATCTTTGGCCCTGGCTTCCACTGAGGTTGCTGGGCCACTGCACCCTGGGTTTTCCCTGGCCACAGGATAGAATCTGCCCCACTATAGCAAAAGTTGCCAGTGTCTCTCTCTCAAGGCCAGATGGGCACATTCTATTTCCCACTGGTATGATCATTTGGTCACTGCCTTTGTTCCCTCCGCCAGCCTGGAGGAAGTTATTGCACACACAGAAGCCCTTAGTAAATTGACCAAAGCACACTTTAAATTATAGCCAACAAGGCCTGTCTTACTCAACACTGAAATGTCTCTAATAGAAAAACTGTCCTCCACAATCGGATGGGCTTTGGGTATTATTACCGTCTCATAAGGAGGCACCTGTGCCATTATCCAAACAGAATGCTGTGTGTTCAAAACTGATGAGTCTGCTAATGTGTCATCTTTATTAAGTCACATGAGGACACAAACGAATGCCCTGAGTGGTATGACCCCCAGCTTTGGGGACTTAATAAATCAGTGATTCAGATCATGGGGCTCATGGTAGAAAAAAAAATTGTTACTTATTTTGGAAATCATTATCTTAGTCTGTATTTTCTCCTGCATGTGTCTGTATTGTTGTTGTAGCATCTGCCTCCAATGCAGACAGACAGCCACCAAATGAACCACCTCCATGCTAATAAAACCCTTTACTGACTGATCACGTCACACTAAGATGTACTGTGTAAGATTTTATGAGCTGGTCAAAAGGCCAGCTCCTTACCCTGCCACCCGCCCACCTCCCCCCCACACCCTTGTCCTTGGAATGTGGATTTGGCCCACTTTTCCAACACTAGCAGCCCCTGAGATAGCGACGTATTACTTAGACCATCTGGACCCCATTAAGTCCTCTAGATAAACTCAAGAGTCCAGTACGTGGGTGCAGAGATTTCCTCATTTTGCAGCCACCAAGACAAGCCTCATATATATGTTCCCTTTCCTAAAAACAAAAAACTAAAAAACCACAGGCCCCGAAGTGGTGTCACTTGGACTAGGTTCCCAAAATGGGGCTTGACACCTCATCTAATTGCAATTTCAACCCCCGGCCCTGAAATGTCATCTTAATTAGTCAGTCTGTAATTTTTCAATCAGTGCTAATGAGTATGCCACTGAGGCCCTTTTCATCCCCCAAAGAAAGAAGAGGTCATCTGCCTAAGACCTCCTGCTTTCCCCCTAAGGGAAAGCCCCCTTGCAAGTAACAATCCTTTTTCTTTTTTTCATTAACTTTCTTGCCCCACCCTCCTTCTATTAAAAAAACAAAAACCAAAAAACAAAACAAAAAAACCTTCCATTTAGTACCTCTCCTCAGAGTGCCCCTCGATTGCATAGTTACGATGCTGACCCATTCACGAATCACTTAATAAACCCAATTCGGTGTTTTAAAATGGACTGAGCTGAATTTTTGTCATTTAACATCTTGCCTACTAAACAGCCGCCTACCCATCAGGCGTGCTGGGCCTCTTCCTTCTCTGTCCTCCGTGCACCAGGGCCAGTTTCAGACTTCGGCAAATTCACAGCTGCGAACTCACAGCTCTCAGGGAGAACAGGGCTTGGAACATCCCGAGCGTCAGGGGCAGCGCCGAGAACTGCATGACCCCCTGGAGGCACCGCGGACTTGGCACCTCGTCCCCAAAGCAGCGCAGTCTCACCGGCTCTCGCGGGATCTGCAGGCTTCTACGGCGGCTGGCAGGGGAGCGCGGGAACGGGAACTTCTGGCTGCGCCGGGTGCCGTGGGCCCCTGGGGCCAGACTTCGCAGTCAGGAGGCTGGTTCCCACCGCTCGTCCTGCAAGCCCCAGTTCTCCGGGTCGTCTGAAAGCACCGCTGTCCGAGGCGCCGCACCACCGTCCTTTGCCGGGGAGACTGGGCCAGGTACGGGAGAATGGGCTCTGGCCAGGACTAGGCAGGGTGGGGCAGGGAGGCGGCTGTGCAGGCTTCTAGCACGACCCCGCGGTCCCGGTTCCGTGTCTGTAATGGTCTGGGCCGAGCAACCTGAACGCATGATTCACTGCTTAGCCCCAGTCCAGTTGCTCCTCCTAGCAACTTCAAGGTATCTAAAATTCGTCTTAGGAGACTATTGCCTGCAGTTCTTCAAGGCTTTCCCCGGAGCAACCACCTCAGGGCTTTGCTGTCTCTCTTACCCATCCCATCAGTCTGTGTAGATCTCTATCTGTCCATGGATATATGGGCAAAGGTACAGAGATATGTAAATCTAGATAGGTGAATAGGCAGATAGAGGTACATATGGATAGATGCAGATACAAATTTAAAGATACTTATTTATTCAAAGAGAGAGAGCGAGAAGAGGGACAGAGGAGGAGAGAATGCCAAACCAACTCAGCTCTGAACAGGGAGCCTGACGCCAGAGGACCCAAGCATCTTCCTGTCATGACCTGAACCCAAATAGGGAGTCCAGTGCTCAATTGCCTAAGCCACCCAGGCACCCCAATATGGATAAAAATTGAGTTACAGATGTCAAGGAGAGAGGGAAGATTTATTTTAAGGAATTGACTCCTGTGATTGCAGAGGCTGGCAAGTCCAGAATCTCCAGGGTGTGCCCGCAGGGTGGAGATCTGGGGATGTCCATGCTGCAGCTTGAGTTGGGAGACAGTCTGGATGTAGAATTTCCTCTTCTTTGGGAATCCCAGTTTGTTTTCTCTTACAGTCTTCTACTGGTTAGATGATGCCCATCTACATTATGGATGGTCATCTTCTTTAATCAAAATGGCTACTTTTAATGTTAATCTCATCTAAAAAAGTATCTTCACAGAAACATCCAGACTGGTGTTTAACCGAGTTTCTGGGTACTGTGGCCTAGCCAAACTGACACCTAAAATCTGACATACAATGCATGTGTGTATATTTGTGTGTTCAGTTTTCCTGTCCATATTGCTTCACTTTATCAGTTTAATTTTTCTACCTACAATTATGTCTGTTCCTATTTTCAAAGATTTTTTTTTCATATTTTCAAAGATTTTAAGAGAATTCTCTCATTTAATGCAGCCTTAGTATATTTCCTCTGTATCTGGAATTTTCATCATAATTGGCTTCCTTTTGTGCTACTTCTCTTTGACTTTCAGAACTTTTCCTTTTTCTGCATATTTTCTTACTTGCTTCTGCCAGGGAGAGGTTTTTTTTAGAGTTCACTTGGCTTTTGGATAAAGACAGCCTGTCAGTTGAGTGCCATTCAATAAAAGGCTCCCTCATTTTATAGGTTATGATGTTTTATTTGTGAAGTTTCAAAATTTGTATATTCCCCAAACTCGACATTGTCTAATTTTTAATAATCCCATTGCTAGTTTTCATTTTTTATTGATGACAAACAAAATATAAAAACTTTAAAGTGAAATCAACTTAACATGAATTTTTCATTAAGCATAGACTTCATTAGGCATAAAACTTTTAAATATACTCTTTCATAAGTCACCAAATTAATACGTTGTTATTTACTACTAAAAGCATGAATAAAGCTTCATGATATTAGAGACAAATGTACCTAACACCTTGTAGAGTATCTAGCACACAGGAGGTAGGTAATAAATAAATTAAGTATCAGTTAAATAGGGTTGGTAAAATGACTTGCCAAAATAGCCTTATGGGAGGTACCATGTGGTTTAAATGAAATAAAAATATGGCTCATGGCCATAAGCAATATTTAAATTACATTGAAGACTTTAATTAGTACATAGCTACTAATAAGTATCATGAATAACATTATTTAAAGATACTGTAAATTCTTGCATTGTATTGCTCAAAATAAGGCAATGTGTAATGGTCTAAGTAAAAAAAAAAAAAAAGAGGCACTGTTTTCAAAGGTATATATAATAGTTGACTAGGGGCACCAGGGTGGCTCACAGGGTTAAGTGTCCAACTCTTGATTTCAGTTCAGATAATGATCTCAGGGTCATGAATTTAGCCCTGTCTCAAGCTCCACACTGGGCATAGAGTCTGTTTAAGGTTCTCTCTCTCCCCTTCCCTAAAAAAAAAAAAAAAAAATAACTAAACTTTTCTAAATTATGCATAGAGTCCTCTAAGAACTGGACTCTATGACTAGGGAGATTGTGAAGAAAATGTTGCAGAGATGGACAGTGTGGAATCAGATATAGGGTGCTCTCTAGGCAAAATACAACAGCAGGAAATTATGGGAAGGGCACTGTGATCAATTTGTAAGTACTGATCAGATATCAAAAAACAAAACAAACAAACAGACAAACAAAAAACTTGCAAAGCATTTGACCACAGCAATATGTTCATCAGAAATGCCTTCATCCTGCAAAACAGAATAAAATCAGTGAGCCAGCAAGTAAGAAAGAGAACTGAAAAATGTTTTTCGGAAATGTACAAGTTTGTGTGCTCCAAATTGAGGAGAGGCACCTGACGCAAATTATCTTCTAAGAATAGTACACCCAAACAATCCGTGTATAAAGTTAATATTAAGTGCCAATTCTCAGTGTTAAAAAATTTGCTGGCTTTGCACAGTACGTAATTTAAGCTAATTTGCTTCTCTGACTAACATCTATAACAAAATCTCGCTGGTATAGTCATCAGTGACTTATTGGCAATATAAAATAATTGAAATTATCAACAGATAAAATTAAAGGAGAAGGTTTAAATGATAGAATTATAGAACATGCCAGCAATTCCTCAAAGTGAATTACCCAAATATAATTGCACATCTCTGCTGTGTTCTAAAGTTCAACAGCCTGAAATGTTACTGAATTATATAGCACTAATAAGACACTGCATACCAAAAGGGGGAAAATAACAGAAATGGTTTAAAATCTATATGGTCTAGAAATCTATTCATATTGTCTATGGATTATATGGTCCATTTTCTGTTACATTCACTTCCAGATGCATCAACTAAAAAGTATAAAGCTAATATAAATTATCCATTTATATATTATCATGTTAATCTTATCACTAAAGTTTTGAAACCTTACATCATACTTTTACATTATTTTCCTTCAAAAGAATTGACTTTGTATGTACCTGCCATCAGTAGAGTTTTGTATTTTAACATAAGTTTGAATATTTTAATATAGTCTTTCATATAGTCACAGAGCAATGATATGGTTTGGAGGACATTTACTGACCTTTTTGAAGGGTTATGTTTCTATAAAAGAGATGGAGCATAGATAGTATAAAATGATGTTTATGGTTTCTCTTTCTGCATTTCTTTTCTTTTTTTTTTTTTAAAGATTTTATTTATTTATTTCACAGAGGGAGAGAGATCACAAGGAGGCAGAGAGGCAGGCAGAGAGAGAGAGGGGGAAGCAGGCTCCCCGCTGAGCAGGGAGCCCGATGCGGGCCTCGATCCCAGGACCCTGAGATCATGACCTGAGCCGAAAGCAGAGGCTTTAACCCACTGAGCCACCCAGGCGCCCTGTTTGGGTCTTTTTGGGTTAGATTGCCCAATATATGTTTNTTCTAATGAAACCACTGTTGCTTAGTTGTGAGTCATTGCCATTGGCAAACTTAACAATTTACTGTATAGAACGGTATAGTGATTTATCTTAATTAGTACTGATTAAGGCAGTTAACAGTAAGGATTAAAATCTAGTATATTTTAAGGACAAATATTTTATTTACAGGATGTTCATAGGATTGGGGCATAATGGAAGGTATATTCTAAAATGCTAAGAGGCTTAGGAAGAAAAATAACAATTGAAATTAAAAAATAACCCAATTTGGGCGCCTGGGTGGCTCAGTGGGTTAAAGCCTCTGCCTTCAGCTCAGGTCATGATCTCAGGGTTATGGGATCGAGCCCCACATCGGGCTCCCTGCTCAGCGGGGAGCCTGCTTCCTCCTGCCTCTCTGCCTACTTGTGATCTCTGTCTCTCTGTCTCTCTCTCTCTCTCTGTGTCAAATAAATAAATAAAATCTTTAAAAAAAAAAACAGTTCTACAAGTTTAGAGATACACCATTTTCTGATGAGTACAGGTTTTTCTCTCAGATTCTTAGACATGAGACAGCAGTTCCAAACTACAGCTCAGTAATGCACATGTATCCTTAGAATGTCTACTGTCTACAAACTAAATAAATATATAAGACATGTAGCATTCATACAAACATGTTTATATTTAACCAGTCTCAAATATTTATAAAATGAAATGTAAATACAATCAATATTCTGCCGGATTTAGAATGCTTTCCTCTCAATGTATATGAAAGATATAGATGCTAATTAAGAAAAGATCTGAAAAATAGATGAAAATAGATTGTTTGAAACAGGATACTTGGATAAATCTTTTCTTTTTTTCTAACAGAGGCAACTGCATTTTATTTTATTTTTTTCTTGCCAACTCTTTTGAAGTACAATTAACATACAGTGTTATGGACAAATCTTTGTGTATGAATCGAAGGGATACACATTATGGAAAAGCAACTCTGATTTGGAATGTAATTGCCCATATTTGAAAATAGAGCTGTTTGGGGAAACTGGGTGGCTCAATCATTAAGCGGCTGCCTTTAGCTCAGGTCATGATCCCAGTGTCCTGGGATCGAGCTCCGCACCGGGCTCCCTGCTAGGCTGGAAGCCTGCTTCTCCCTCTCCCATTCCCCTCGCTGTGTTCCCTCTCTAGCTGTGTTTCTCTGTCAACTAAATAAATAAAATCTTAAAAAAGAAAAAGAAAATAGGGTTGTTTGCTTAAAATGTATGAATCAGAAAAATCTATACCCAACAATAAATTTTAAATATTTAAAAAGTTTTCATTGGTATAATGTGTCCTCGTTGTTTTAAAAATATGTCTAGAAGTCTTAAAATGAAAACTTACTCACTTTCTCTGTCTCTTCTCCACTTTCAAAGCAGCCCTCCTCAACTCATATGGCAATTTTTCATAGAACTTATCTCTATATTTCTAGATTACATAACTGAATGGCTATTTTATGATGTATTCTAGCCATAATCTCATGACAGCTGCAAGGTAGAAAAAGTCTTCCAACCAATATTTTCAGCCATGTCATTCCTCACAGTTAAATCGCAATATTTGGTTAAACAGATAATCTGTACATGATATCTATGCAAACACTGATCAATACTGAGTCTAAGTAATATAATACAATTCCTCTTTTTTTTGCATCTTTTTATTTTTCTTTAACTATTATCTAATTATTTTCACTTATATCATTTACTGTGTAGTTATTAATTTTATACCAGTGAACAATGCATCCAGTTGCCTTTCAACTATGTACTTCAGTGTTCAAACCCATCAGTCCCATTTGTTTTTTCCCTAAAGACCTCCATCAGGAATCCACAGCACTCTGAATGCCGTTTGGAATGTATGTGCTTTGGGTCTGCAATATGGACATCCAACTGGAGGTGCTTTATGTAATCTTTTTAGGTTTTTTGATTTAAATTCTGTTTTGCTGGAGCGTATCTTTCATTAGCTTCTTAAAAAGAGCTAGCAATTTATAAGTTATAAGGTTAAAAAAAACCCTAAATATACATAGAAGAGCACATACAGGACAGTATCATAAGGCTTTATAAAGTACTGTATGGTGACTAATATAATAATTTTTTTTTAAATAAAGCATTATAGGGCACCTGGGTGGCTCAGTGGGTTAAAGCCTCTGCCTTCAGCTCAGGTCATGATCTCAGGGTCCTGGGATCGAGCCCCGCATCAGGCTCTCTGCTCAGCGGGGAGCCTGCTTCCCCCTCTCTCTGCCTGCCTCTCTGCCTACTTGTGATCTGATCTCTCTCTCTCTCCTCTCTGTGTCAAATAAATAAATAAAATCTTTAAAAAAAAAGCATTATAAAGAAGGAAGGAAGAATATACTTAGCAAGTTAATCACTTTTTATTGTTAAATGCACTGAAAATGCTTCTCACGTTGAGTTTTTGAACTTTTGGAGAAAATAAGCTTAATTTCTATGGGTATAATATATTTAATATTTTCTAGAAATAATACAGTGCTTACCAGTTAAAAATAACTTGGAAAATCTTATTAGCAAAAAAGCCTAAACGTTTTGTTAGATTGTGAACATATTTTTATGTATTACCCATTTTATGTAAATTAGTTTTGTTCTGGTCCATATTGGTAAAATTTAATTTCATATAGTTTTAGCTTACTCTTTGTTAAAGAAGAGAAATGTGACTTATTGAAGGACCTATGGAGGCTTGTTTGCCTTATCTGTAACATAATGGAGGGAATACATAATTTCTAGGATTATTTATATGTTTTTTTTTCTTAAGTACGCATGCAAATATAAACAACTAGAATTTGTTGGGTGCTTACCAAGTGTCAGGCACATTTCTGTGTAATTAATGTCACTTAAATAATTCAATCTTTACAATTACCCTATTATGTTGATACTAAAAGTACCCATTTTTATAGATAAGAAATTGGCTTAGGCACAAGATGTTAAGTGGTTTGTTCAAAGTTACAATTCCACTACTATAACCTTGTACTTAATAATTACTAGGTAAGTGATTATATGTTATTATTGGTACCAAAACTACTTAGCTTTAACATACATACAAATTTGGTAAAAGCTCTCTAAGTTCTCGCCATGATCATATTTGTTAAAATATATATTACTTTCAAAAAGCAATACCACATCCATTTATTCAACTACCTGGACACATTCTTAGCTAAGCCACACTTACCAGACTTTCTTGTATTCAGTGTAGCTATCTATGGTTGAGTTCTGGTTAATGGGATGAATATGCTAATAATGTTTCCAGGCAAGTCACAAAAAAATTTCCCATATGTAACCCTACTTTTTGTTTCTCCTTTATTCACCTCACTGGTTGAGACCTCACAGTTAGAGCCCTGGATGAATGGAATCTTGATCTTGGGATCTTGGATTTTATTTATTTATTTTTTTAAAGATTTTATTTATTTATTTGACACAGAGAGAGAGAGACAGCGAGAGAGGGGATACAAGCAGGGGGAATGGGAGAAGGAGAAGCAGACTTCCTGCTGAGCAGGGAGCCCGATGTGGGGCTCGATCCCAGGACCCCGAGGTCAGGACCCTGAGCCAAAGGCAGACGCTTAACGACTGAGCCACCCAGGCGCCCCTGGATCTTGGATTTTATATGAATAAAAATAAACCAATACCCATGAAGCCAATAAGATTTTCTCATTGATTATAACCATGTATAATGTACCCTGACTAGAAGGCGGCCACACATTAGTCAGTCATTACAAGAAATAAATGAATTTTTTACTTATTCACGGGCACACCAATTTTATCTTTCAAAAACCATTTTTGAGAAAGCTATAAGAAAATACTCTGCACCAAAAACAAAAAGAAATTTCTGCGATTCTATTAGTAAAGAATTTAGCCAATCTAAAATAGAGACATATAGGAGAGTGGTCATTAAGAAGAAACATAGAACTAGTAAATTATTTAGTATGTTCTTTCTCTAAGGAGAGGAGTGTTCCAATTTTACAACTTAACAGAAATTTTCAGATTAATGAGAGTTTACCTGCAAGGAAAAAAGAGCTAAAAGCATGAGCAAATATGAATGCTGAGTAAAAGAGAACGAACATTGTATAAACTGGGAAATATAATAATAAATTACTTAGTTATAAACAATATTTATATTTTAATAATAAAAGTGCTGTATATTGTTTCAAATAAAGTTTCTAGTGTAAGGATCTTGAAAGGGCAGTATGTGTGATGCTTTGGGAGGTGATACTGTAAGGTACCTTAATTTTCTTTTTCTATAAGGTTTAGGCACTAGATAACATTAAAAAGTTCAGAATCAAGAAATAACATGTAAATGCTGTGAAAGATGTAAGCCGGATGATTCACAGACCTGTACCCTGGGGCAAAGAATAAAAAAAAAGAAAAAAAAAAAAAGAAATAACATAATATGTATGTTAAATAGATTCAAGCCAGTCAGTAGCATAAGAAAAACTTAAAGTTTGTTGAATCTGGTGATTCATAGATAAATGTGTACATGGAGAAAACTATTTCTATAGTAAGCCTTATGGTATCTTTTCACTATTTAAACACTATGCATTTAATCATTTGATTTTCAAATTTAAATTAAAAAGACAAGATTTAATATGTGTCAGTTCTTCATATGTGTAGGAGGTGAAGGAAACTGCTACATGTAACTATTTACAAAATAAGAAATACAAAAACTTACTTGACTATTTTCCAAGTTTATTAACCTTTGTTGATGGATATTCAAATGAAAAAGAAAAGAAAAAGATTATTTCCAGGCCCCCAGTGTCTTATTCAGTTGATTCTATGATTTTTTAAAGAAAGTACTAATTTCTATAATTGGTTAAAATAATCATTGCTGTTTTTTTCCCAAGATAACATATAATTATGGATTATTAATGTAATATATTTAGACACATACATGCATATACATATAGGTGTCTATTCTCTCTCTGTTGATTTTGAATACATAGTAATAGAAATTAGCTACTGAAATGCTTATTGAAAATTTGTTTTTCTGTTGCTTTGCACCAATTACCTTCATAACATTAAGTGCGAATTAGTTTGATTAGTTTGATGAAATGTTCTGATTGAGACACCTCAGGTATAAATCAAAATTGACTTAATTTAATTTCCATTTGTGATTTGATTAGAATCATAGTGCATCTAAACTTATGTAGATGGGCTAGAATTGACAATCTTTTTTTTAATTATTACTTGAGTTTCATTTTTGGAAAACCTAATCACTAAAAATATTAAGTGATATTTAAAGAGCATAATTTCCATATACCTACTGATTTAACTCCTTGATTTATTTGGAGAATATTCTCTACTGCTGTCATTTTTTTTAAGTTTGATTTTTTAGCATTATATCTGTTTATGCAGTGTTCTAAGAATTTCTAATCTTTTATTTCATCATTTTAAAACCTATAGCTTCTGATGCAAAATACCAAAATATTCTTACTCCCTAGAACTTGAAATAAGATCTCTAAAAAATTACTAACGTAAGCATTGGGTTATTGAGGGAAATCTTTCCCTAAGCTGTAGGGTAACATGTTTATGGATACTCTAACATATTAATTAGAAGTTTCTGGGGCACCTGGCTCAGTCAGTAAAGCATGTGACTCTCCATCTTAGGGTTGTGAGTTCAAGCCCCAGGTTGGGTGTAGAGATTACTTAAAAATAAAATCTTAAAAAAAAGTTTCTGACAAAAATCTATCTGTGTTAGTTTCCTGTGTCTGTTTTTAACAAATAACAAATAACCTGGTGCCTTAAAATAACACAAACATATTTTCTCACAGTTCTGGATTTCTGAGTCTGAAATCCATACCACTGTATGAAAATCAACGTGTCAGCAGGCCCTATGAGAGAATCATGGCTTGCCTCTTCCAGCTCCTGGTGTCTCCTGGGACTCAGCTTATAGCTACATCACTGAACCTCCAGGTCAGTCTCCTCAAATCTCTCCTGCTCCATCTTGACATTGATTTTTCTGTGTGTAAAACCTCTCTCATAAAGATATGCATGATTATCCCAGTAGGATAATTCAGGACAACCTCTCCATTTCAAAATCCTTAACTTAATCATATCTACAAAGACCACTTTTTGTGTCATGTGAGGTAACAGTTATAGTTTTCAGGAATAGAATGTTCATATATTTTAGGAGGTGTGTTTTTCAGACTATCCTACTAGCACTTGGGCCTTCAGGACTACTAGATCACTCTGATTTCTCTGGAACTAGTAGAGAGTCCCTCAAAGGTACAACAGTGTCAAAATTGCATGTTTTGTCTCCTTGTGGACCGGAAGCTCTTATGCCTTGATAACATGTTGAATCTTGCTACTCAACATGTAGTCTCTAGATTAGACCAGTACCATCAACAGTATGTGAAATATTGTTCGAAATGCAGAAGTCGGTGGATCCATCGTAGAACTACTGCATTGGAATCTACATAATAATAGTATGGCTCATATGTATAGGTAGTTCATAGGCACATTAGAGTTTGAGAAACACTGTGTATATATTAGATATGTTTATATCCTGACATTGTTTGAGAAAAAAATCACAAACTTATTAAAAATTTAGAAGTGATGGGGCGCCTGGGTGGCTCAGTGGGTTAAAGCCTCTGCCTTCGGCTCAGGTCATGATCCCAGGGTCCTGGGATTGAGCCCAGCATCAGGCTCTCTGCTCAGCGGGGAGCCTGCTTCCTGCTCTCTCTCTACTTGCCTACTTGCGATCTCTCGTTCTCTGTCAAATAAATTAATAAAATCTTTAAAAAAATTAGAAGTGATATGACTTATAAAAGACAGATATGAATGACTAAAGATTACATTTTCCTGTCACAACAATCTTCAGAAACATGAAATCATAAATAATCATGCAAATAATAGGTAAGGTTAGCATTTTAAATGCCAATAGTCTTTACCTTACCATGGTAAGTAGCTTTCTTAGACATGTAACTTCACTAATGAAAATGGATTTTATTTGTATTTCAGATAATTTGTTATTCTTTATACTTTTTCTATTATGAAATTTTGATTATGAGTAGTTCTTCTTCAGGATGTGGTGCATTACTTTCTAGAGCAGATTAAAATATATTTTGTTTTGACCAAAGCAGAGCTAAGCTGCAAAATGTTTAAGAGAGCAAAGCTTTTTGCCTAGTGATACTAGGTGTTTACACAAGCAATTGTAAAAATATAGGTCCAATATGTATTTAGGAAATCACATTATGTACTCATAGATTACAGTTCAGTGTACATTAAGGATTTTTGTGGAGGGCCTGAAGGTATTCCTAGACTTCTGTAGTAGACACTGTAAGAGATCAACATTAAATTAGCTCATAAAATATCTATGGATCCCATGTACAGAACAAGCATAATTGGCATGTCAGAATGTTGAACAGAAAAATAAAACCTTTAACTTTGGAAAGCTTTTTGATTTGGGGGAAGAAAAATACATTTATATTTACTATGATTGTATTCTTTTCAAAGTAATTTATCATGATCTCACCATGTGTTACCATTTCTATGTTGTAAGGGAAAACATGATATCATTGTATTTTGTTTTTCACTGGTAATGTAGAAATGAAAAGTAGCTTTCACAGTCTTAATTCAATGTATTTAATTAACTTGCTGAAAACAGTATAAAAATAAGTTTTAAAAAGCTGAAGGAATGTTACTGTATATGGGCTTAGAATTTCTATCACCACTTAAATTTTTAGCAACCACATTACCACAAATCTTCATGTTGATCTCAAATAGAGAAAGCAATTCTAAGCTTTAAAATTCTTATATATGTGTGCGTGTGTGTAGATACACACACACACACACACACATATACACTAATTTGGCTAGATGTTGAATAAATTTAGCATAGAAGAAAGAGTACCTTGTTAGGATCTAGAAGAATTTCTCCCTCTACCTTTCTTTGTTCTCTGGGCCTCTCAGTCACTTCATATATAACCTTATCACATTAACAACTTAGTAGCCTGAAAATGGTGGGCTGATCAAAATAATTTCCTCAAATTTCTACCAGATCATATTTGTAATTCTGTATTTCTAATATATTCTTCAACCAGATGTTTATCAATATGTTGAAAATGATGAAAGTTTATTAAAGAGAAACTAGTCTTCACTATAGAACATTTGAAATTCTTCATAGTAAAAATATATTTTATGAATGCTAAATAGCTCAAATTTTCTTCACCATTGCTGTTAATACACTGAATAACACAAACTTTAGTTTACAGGTTTATCTAAAATATCATTTTATTTTGACCTTTTTCTTTTTTTTTAAATATTTTATTTATTTATTTGTCAGAGAGAGAGAGAGAGAGAGAGCACAAGCAGGCAGAGTGGCAGGCAAAGGCAGAGGGAGAAGCAGGCTCCCTGCTGAGCAAGGAGCCCGATGTGGGACTTGATCCCAGGACCCTGACATCAGGACTTGAGCTGAAGGCAGAGGCTTAACCCACTGAGCCACCCAGGCATCCCTTGACCTTTTTCTTTAAGAGTAAATATAGAATATACCATATGATTTTTCTTATGTGGAATTTAAGAAACAAAACAGATGAATGTGGGGGGGAAAAGAGAGAGAGAAGCAAACCATAAAACAGACTCTTAACTGTAGAGAACAAGCTGAGGGTTGCTGGAGGGGTGGGGAAGGGGGAATGAACTAAATGGGTGATGGGGATTAAGGAGGATACTTGTGATGAACACTGGATGTTATATGTAAGTGATGAATCAGTAAATTCTCCTGAAACTCTTACACTGCTATTCTAAACTATTTAGAATTTAAATAGAAATTGAAACAAAAAGAAAAAGAAAAAAGATATGGCATATATATTTAAAGGAATATTATTCAGCCATGAGAAGGAAGGGAATCCTGCTATTTGCAACAACTTGGATGGACCTTGAGGGCATAATATTTAATTAAACAAGTCAGAAGAGAAAGACGAGTACAGTGTTATCTTGATTATTTGTGGAATCCAGTAAAACTGAACTTGTAGATACAGAGAGTAAAACAGTGGTTACCAAAGGCTAGGGGTAAAGGAAGTGGGAGATGTTGGACAAAGGCACAAACTTTCAGTTACAAGATGACTAATTCCCGAGGAACTAATGTACAGCTTAGTAATTATATTTAATATGATTGTATTATAGACTTGAAAGTTGCTAAGAGAGTAGAGCTTAAGTGTTCTCACCATGAAGAAGAAATGAAATGGTAGTTATGTGATGTGATGGAGGTGTTAGCTGTGCTGGTAATAATTTTTATACAGAGTCGCATTTTGTATTCCTAAAACTTAATGTTATATGTCAAAAATATGTTAGTATATCTGAGAAAAAAATAAGAGAATAAAAAGTAAATATGGAATAGATGGGCATTTTGAACATTAATATGGTCAAATGAGGGGAATACCTGAGATCTGGTCTATTTTATTGCCCTTGAAATACTTCCGTATGGAAGTTTGTAGTATGTACGATCAGGGTTCAATGAAAGTTTTGCCTTTTAAGATCACACAGTATGGTCTCTTACTTGTCAGTAATCTGTGTATTTGTTTACTTAGGGATAATTCTTCATCTTAAAGTAAAACTACTAAGAGACTTCAATTTTCAGTGTGGTTATTATCTGGATAATACGAAGTTACCAGAAGAAAGGTGCATTTTTAAAAATTCTTATCCTGTTATAATACAGAAACTAAATATCCATAAGTATAATATTGTCAGGACTCTCAAAAGAGGAAATAATTTTTTACATATCATGGACCATGTAAAAAAAGATTTTAAACAATATTAAAAGACATATATTGAAATATTTTACTTAAAAATGATTATTTCTGAAGGAAGTCAACATGTATCTGCTTAATTCTAAGTTATTATTTGGCCACTGTTTTTTTTTCCTCAAAGATCTACTTAAAAGAATAAAACTGTATTCTTCGTGAATGCAAATAAGGTACTAAATTCAGTTTCTATCCATATAATGTTCCTAGTTATATCTTTTAAGGGATTACTATCTTCAAAGCAGAATACAGATCCATTTGTATTCTTTATTCTTTATAGAGCAATCATAGGACCCACTCCCGAAGCATTTTAACTAGGCATTTTAACAAGGCAGCTTTACTTTTTTTGTCCCCAAAAAAGGGGAACATTTGGTATTCAGTGACGATATTATCAGTGCTTCTTTTGTTTCTGTTTCTGGTTTTCTCATTCATTTTGTGATGCCTTTTTGTTGTTTATTTCAATGCTATTATAATTCAGTTTGTAAAAAGATCAGCTAGTCATTCAACAATAAATCATTTTGTTAAAACAGTATGTCATAGACAGGACTCTTATACAGTTTATCTAATTTATACATCTACATAAAGGTAGAATTATTTCCCTTATTATAGACAAACCTACTTAACAGAAACATTTCCATAAAATATCTACAAAATAAATTAATAGAAAACTTTAATTTCATAAAATATTTTTGTCTAAATAATTGTTCTAGCAACCAAAATCAATTTGTTCTTTGATTTAGAGTCAATGTACTTAATCAACAGTTCTTCTATTACCTGTGAATGTTTTTCATAGGCCATATTCAGAAAAATAAAGTATGTTGTTTGATTCTGCTGTAAATGTTTACCCATTTCCATTCACTGATTAGATATAAGAAATCAGCCAAATAATTATATCCAGTGACAACTGGAAGGTTAGTCTCACTCTTATTTGAAGTTTCCATTGAGTTATCTGAAAAAAAGTTACCTACTAATCAAAAAAAATAATCTAAGTTAAATATTTGAAACATTTGAAACAAATATTTGAAATAAATATTTGAAGCAAATTGTTCATGGTGTATTGAAGGGAATATTTTGGGTAAGATAGTGTACTTGTTCATAAACTCATATTCCAAGTATTTAACTGAAGTATCAGTGAAAATGAGTATCACTGAAAATATGCATATAATAAAAATTATTAATAGTTCCAAATGTAAAAGGTAACAGTCTAGCATGTGCCTAATTCTAATCTTACGTGGTTAGTTTTTTAACAACAGCAACAATGAAAGCAATGGGACCAGCAAAGAAAAGAAGGTTTTGGACAATCATCACTCCTAGGTTTCTATGTGGGACAGTAAAATGTCACTTAGCTAGGTGACATGTGATTTCAAGGATAACAAATTCTTTAGAATGTCCCATTTGGGTTCTACAGCCAGCAACATTTAATTTAACTTTAAAATTTAAAGTTAATTTCATTTAACTTCTGCATATCAGCCACATTCAATTCTTAAAGTCAGGCTTTAAACAAGATAAACCAAAACAGGTCATTAGTCCATTAAACATACTATTATTTCAGTGTGAAGTCCTGGGGATCCAGATATTTAAAACAAAAACAAAAATACAAAATGACGTCCTTGAGGATCTCAGAGGCCAACAGAGAGAGACATATCTTCAAGTGTATTACATTATTAAAAGATGCCTGAGACAATAAGAATATGCCTAAGAGAGTGGAAGAGAATGAGATATATTTAGAGTTAAATATATGCATTTGCTTTTTACCAAGGAGATATCAATTTGAGATACAAATACAGAAGTAATCATAAAATACTACATATTTGAAGTCTTCTGTTATACAGAAAAGCTAGGGTGCTTAAAATATGTTAACCTTATGGAAAGTATAGAAGAAATGAACACTTAATAAGCTCTTTGCTATGTACTTTAACATTCAGTGATGAACACAAAATGATTTAAATCAAATGTAAACATTTTTCATGTTATTCAGGCCTTAAGTAAGACTACTATACCAAATAAGTAATTCACCGAATATTTTAAATAGATGCCATATATTAATCGACTGAAAACTTGATCTATGTAAGAATATCAATGGAAACAGAAGGTAACATTGTTTTAAATGTGTCAAGTGCCTGAAAACTATCGTGGGTGCTTGTGGAGTGAGGGGTGACATTTGCAGTGGGGCTTGTGCTAGACCTGGCAGCAGAAGTCTTGGATTGGATTTGCAGTTCCATCATCTGATAGATATGTGATCTCTATAATGACACTTCTCTGAGCCTCTATATGTAATATGAAACCATATGGATCCTTCTCCATATAACTGTGAGAATTAAAGATCGATATTTCTTGAAAGCATTTGGCAAAGAGCCTGGTACATGATGGGTTCGTACTAAGAGTGCATTGACTTAAATTATGGACAGTCTCTACTGGGTCCATATGTTTAGCTTTACAATTAAATAGAAAAACATATATTTTAAATTTTGATATACATTTCAAATAACATCTATTCATTTTTGTGTTATCCATATGCAAGTGTTAAAAACTGTAAAGTAGTTTAATTTGTCATTATATTCATTATAATGTGCTGAAACAAGAGTAAATTGAATTTTACAGTGTAGTCCTATATTATGATTAGTGCATATGTTGTAAAAAAAATAAATATCACCGGTATTCCTTGTAAGACATGATTATTAACTCATTGGAATTAGATGAAAGGAAATATTATAGTAATTTTTCTTGGATTATTTTTTTCTTCACATTTTCATAAAAGTTAACAGAGATTGTCAGTCTAGGGAAAATGAAACACAATTAATTTGTGTTTAGACATGTTTCCTATTTTTCTGCCTTCGCTGCAGAAGGTTTCACAAAGTCTTGACAGATACAGTCGCTTGCCTGTGGTTGAAGTTGTTACAGGCCTCTCTTGCTAAGCAAATTTCCCCATGTGAAATGTCTTATCCTGCCTAGGTCAATAGATACAATACCACTGTGACATGAATTTTTTTGTTCTATTTTACATGAGAATTTCTGAAACCTAGTTATTTGCCTGAGGTTGTTTTAGCTTCTTCCTTTTACATGAAGTCCCGTTATTTTGTCTTTAACATCTTGAATTTTCATTTAAGATAATATCTTTTCCTTGCCATTTTCTTATTTTATTATAAATCGGATATATTAGAATTTAGGTAAGTTTCTTGAATCAAGACAGGTGCAAGCTGTAGCAAGATGTGAATGTGTTTTAAATTGATTTTCGAATCAATTTTGAGATGTTGAACAACTGTTCTTTACAAAATTATGGAATGTATTCTGAATTTTTTATTTGATGTCATAGGTACATCCCATAATTTATACATTTATATTTTCTTTAAGTGTGTATGGATTATAGCAGGGGTTTCTCTAGTATGTAATCAATTTCCTTGGCATTAACTTCTTGATTTTTCCCATGAAAATCTTTTTGCTCTATCAAGAACCATCAGGAAAGCAGTACAATAAAAGACTTAACCTATGCTTAGTACAAATGGAAAATAATGAGATAACCCTTTGTGAGAATTTCATGCCTGTTAAAGCCCATCTCCATATGAACGTAGAATGCTCTCAGTACACTACCCTCATCACCAACCAAGCTACACATTCTCACATTCTTTGCAAGACTTTTTACTTTTAACTCTTTCATAACACTGATATTATCTTTTATGGGGTTTTTTTTGCTGATAATAAGTGTTCCTGTATTTTGATTCAATTTGATATAAACAACTCATTTTGTTTATGTTTATTTTTGTAACTTTTACTTCTTTTTGAAGCAATTTGTGTCTAAAAAGTAAGTAATAGCATGGAATGATAACTTAATTGTCCCACTATAATAATTCCCAGTCTTTCATGGGAACTATGGAAAAATTAGGAAAAGATAATGATTGTTTTATGTAAATCTGAGAAAAATGAGTGTTTTTTAGTGTAAAGATGACTTTACTAAGATGGCCTGACTAAGAGGCTATCAGTTTTCCTAGAATTTCCAGTCTATCGAAAACAATGGAATAGTGTTTTGTAATATCGCAGAGGAATTTTGTTTGCTACAGGAGGAGTGGTAATAGTTAGAGAATAGCAATAATGTGAATACAGCCTGTTATGGACTGAATATTTGTGACTCCCCAAAATTTGTATATTGAAACCATAATCCTCAGTGTGACGATATTAAAAATTTTCAGGGGGTAATTTAGGGGAGTAAATAGGTCATGAGAGTGGAGTCCTCATTATGGCCTTAGTGTTCTCTCAGAGAGCAGAATTTTCTCTGTGTTCTCTGCCATGTGAGTATACAAGGAGAAGGTGGCCATCTGCAGGCCAGGAAGGGGGCCCTCACACTGATTTCGAACTTCTCAGCTTCCAGAACTGTGAGAAATAAATGTTTGTTTTTTTTTTTAATCATCCAGTTTATGGTAATTTGTTATAGCAGCCCAAACAGACTAAGACCAGCAGAGACTCAAAACTGAGTACTTTTTTTTTGTAGAGTGAGAAGCTATACAAAAAAAAAAAAAAAATTGAAATGGAGAAGAGCGACATTCTTCTTACTATATCCTTGAGTATTGCAGGAGAGTTGTTGACTCTCCTATAATAGATTAAAACAGCTTTTTAAAAATAATGGTCATAAGTGAGTAGTACAGTTGCATTTTATTTGCACCACAGGACTCACCAATAAGCCAGGAATATAATATCTATCAGGGGGGCGTGAGCATTCCTTGAAGGCCCTAAGTTTCCCAAGGAGGAAAATTGCTGACAGCTGGAGATTATTTTCTGGGAGCTCTTACAGGGGTAATGACTTACATAAACAAACTCCACTTGGGAATGGGGAATCACCTCAATGCTCGGAAAAAAAGTTTGGAGCTGCAGAAGTTAATAGAAAGGCATATGTGGTCCTTCTAGTGAGGATAAAGTGGTTTCCTCACAGGTCTGACAGCTTCCTCTGGATGTAGAAAAGTGAGAGTTCATTAATAAGCTCTATACTGAGAACCACACTGCCTCATAATCATTCTGTGGAAGCAGTTGGTCCTGTTGAGGGTACATGCGAAACTTGATGCTTTGTGGAGGAGATCTTAGAGCCAGTTGGCAAATAGGTAACCTGGCACTCAAACTACCACGCGTCTGAGAGTAAAATGAGGAGTTATTACTATTAATGATCATATGGGAATAATAGGCATAGGCCAGAGCTATCCTGGGCAAGCTGTCTGTACTCGAAATTTAGAATATGGTTTCTCTGCTCCAAAATGGCAAGGACTGTTTAAGTGAAGGTAGAAAAATAATTTTAATGAATTCACTGGAAATAATGTTCAACGAACAAGACCAGGAAACTCCTAGACACAGCATACATGTATTTGTGTCTTCAGACCATATAGTTCCAAACCAGGTAGCATACACATGTTGATTAAATAATGTCTTGGCTAGAACTGTGCATATCTTGTGCAAAATCATATAATTTCTTATGGGGAATAAGTGAATTTTTTTCTCTTTATGGATTGCCTGTTTATATCTAGTGTGACCTAGGCTTTGTAGAATCTATTACAAAATAAGAGTGAATCAATTGATGAGACTCTGAAAGATTAAGCGTAGTTATTAATTTAACAAAAGTTAAGATTATTCTCAGCATGGCCCTCAAGCTGTGAGATTAAATATTTTATTTAAATACCAGGAACTCTTTGCTTGGAAAAGAAAACAACTTGCCGAGTCCACATTTTCAGAGAAATAGTTTATCTTGTAATACAGGAAGGAAACATGACTCTCTATTGGGTTGGCAACAGTAGAACAGATTGGAATAGTCTCCCTAAAATGGACAGAGTTCCATTTGGCTTACTGGTTGGCTGTTGTAGCTCACATGCATCAGAAAATATATACTCTGATACCCAGCTAGTGGATGGAAATTGAATATTCCAGTCTTGGTATGAAACTAAGGGCCCTTATACTAGCAGACAATGGGAAAAGACTCTTAACAACTGATAGCAGAAACTAGAACACCTTCCCGTTTAGAAACTGCTACAAGCCAGCATTTTAATTCACTAAAGAAATACGGTGGAGGGCCTCCCTCAAACTAGAATATTGATTGTTAACGTCATCAGAGAAGTGTCTTGTTTTGTCAATGTGTGGGGTTATGTTTATTATTGTATTAATATTATCGATATCATCATCATTATCATCTTGCCTATCTTTTTTTTTTAAGATTTTATTTATTCATTTGACACAGAGAGAAAGATCACAAGTAGGCAGAGAGGCAGGCAGAGAGAGAGGAGGAAGCAGGCTCCCCGCTGAGCAGAGAGCCCGATGTGGGCCTCGATCCCAGGACCCTGGGATCATGACCTGAGCTGAAGGCAGCGGCTTTAACCCACTGAGCCACCCAGGCGCCCATATCATCTTGCCTATCTAAGGAGAAAATCATATAGATTGACAGGGTAATATTTGATAAACAAGAAATGCCAGTAACTTTCTTGTACAATTGACTGGCATGCATATGTGTACTGTATTAAATTTAAAATGTTTCTAGTAATGGAGTCTACGTGCTCAACCTTTTGTATCTAAGGGCTTATACAGCAAAAATGTGACACACAGGTATCCAGACATAAAATTCTAACTTCAGTTCATTTTTTGAATGCTAATGCTGGTAAACATTGTGATCATGTCTGGGGAATCACATTACAAACATGGTTTGAGTACGTGTCTGCTGAATACAATGGGAACTCTGGTTCGGCTGTTAACCATTTAAAAAGATATTTAAAATACACCGTGTATTTGAATTCTAGAGTTTCACTTTTCAAACTCAGCAAATATTTTCTGTAATGAATTTTAATACACTTATGTTTCTCTACTTTCTTAATTGAGTTGTCTGGGGAGGTCATAAACTGTTTATAAATATGGAGGCTTTTGTGTCTGTTCAGAATCACCAGTGCATGAGGAACAGCAAAAATGAAACACAATTTAATTTGTCAAGCACACTTCTTTTTTATAACCCATGAATATTGAAAGAGAAATCTAATCTTATTTTTAAAATAAATGAATAACAATTTCCTATTGTTTTAGTATTTTTCTTAATTAGGCCTTCAGGTATTTTTCTGTGAAGTTATATTTAAAATTTGATTTCAGAAAATTGTTTTCAAATTAATTCACATATTATAATAAATTAAGAACCTATGGCTTTTTGAAAAACTGTAAAACTAGCCAAATGGTGTGAATTTCCAGTTTGCTCTTCTGTAGAAAGAACTACCTCATGTTTTACATTATGTTTTTTTTTCTAATTCAAAGTTAAATTTATTCCTTATACATTAACTAGAAGCTTTAGATTATAGATAAAAGAGGTTCTGTCTGGTTCTAAAAGGCTTTATTTAGGTTAAAAGTAAACCTAATGTTTGAAGCTTATTTATTGCGTGTAATTTAAATATATATTTATGTATCTCTTAAAGACTGAACTTTCACCACATCTGTTTTACTTAACTGGAAGCTTTAATTTTTTATTTTTTTTAAGATTTTATTTATTTATTTGATAGAGAGGGCGCACAAGCACAAGGAGGGGGAGCAGCAGGCAGAGGGAGAGGGAGAAGCAGGCTCCCCATTGAGCAGGAAGACCAATGCGGGGCTTGATCCCAGGACCCTGGGATCATGACCAGAGTGGAAGGCAGATGCTTAACTGACTGAGCCACCCTGGTGCCCTGGAAGCTTATTTTTTATGAGTTATTCATTTTTAAGTAGCAGACCTTGAAATATCTAGAAATGACCACCATTGGCCCCTCTCGAGTCCTTTGAACTAGAGCTTGGGCCATAAACATCTTCATTTGGCTGTTACATTTGTAATATTTTTTGGAATTGTTGCAAATCAGTTGCCATTTAACTGCTTCACTTTCTTGAAGTTTCTTCTTCTGTGGGCCCCTTCATCATTTCACTCCAGCTACTTGAACTTTGTTTAATACATTCTACCCTGTGTCCGTGGATTGCTATCGTAGGTTGGAATTTTTCCTGTTGTTGGAATTTCTTATTTGACCACGTATGTAATTTTCTACTTCTATATCTAAAACACCCTCATATTTAGCTTTAAAAAAATCTACTCTGGTCCCTTATTTGTCAAGTCATGTGTTTTTGTCACTCTTCTTTCTTCCCTCCATCTGATAGAAATGAGATACTTACAAGTATCCATTTGTGATGAAAAGGTAACATATTATTCATTTATGGAATATTTAAAAAATCCTTAAGTTAGTACATACAGCTGCAATCAGGTCAGTCCTAGTTTATATGCTGGAAATTACATTTGAGTAGCATGCCAAGTAAATATGGCTATTAGGACTTGAATTCTAGAAATCAAAATTATTTACTCTTTATTTAGTCTATTTTCCATTAGATTGAACTCTTATTCCAAAGACATACTATTATGTTCTTTGGAAAAAGCCAATAGTTCCAATATGTTTAAAAATAATAGAAGACAAGAAATATTTTAAATATGACCAACTAGGAAAAAGAAAATTCTCACTTCATTTTTATTGAAATAATTATAGCTTGAGATTTCTTTCTAAATAATTTCATAATAACAGAGCTATGTATCACGAAATCCATTTTTCCTTCCATTTATAATATAAAGACTCTGACATAATATTTCTAAGTTTTGGACAACTGAGTGTTAAATATGCTCTTTGTAAACCCATTTGACTATATGACCTAGAAATACAATATTTCTATACACCTTTAACAAAAATCAATAAATGTATGGCTACCTAGAGAATAATTTATTAAGGCTATTGCATTTTTAACTGTACTTGAAAAATCTGGACAGAAGTTGGATCCATTACATTATGATAGAATACTTTATAAAAGTATAATAAATTAAATATTTCTATTTTATCTTAATTATGGTATTGATACTTAACCTTATGCCTGTGAGCAATAGGAACATTTTGTTAAGATTCAGAATACTACTTTTAGGATAATAAATTGTATATTTTGCTTATTACCTATGTAGTTTATTTAGCATGTATTTAAACCACTCAATTATATTTCTACTCTCAATAATTATAGTTTATAATTTCAATAGGAAATAAGATTTTAACTATAATAATATTAATTTTACCACCTGCAATTTTAACCCATCTCAGTGCTAAAAGGTAAAACTAAACTGATTTTAGCAGATGGAAATATTTGATAGTTTAATAATTACCATCAAATGTTTTAGGGGCACCTGGGTGGCTCAGTCACTTAAGCATCTGACTCTTAATTTCAGCTCAGGTCATGATCTCAGGGTCCTGGGATTGAGCCACATCAGGTTCTGCATTCAGTGAAGTCTGCGTAAGGATTCTCTCTCTCCCCCACTGCCTTCGCTCCTCCCTTCACTCACCTGTGTGCCCTCACTCTCTAATAAATAAATCTTTTTAAAAAATTAGTATCAAATGTTCCGTGTCAAATAATTCTCTCTTCAAGTAAAACTGATAGAGTATATAGCTATATTTATACACAAAAGTATCTTGGTGATGGGAAATTATTTTTTTCACATAATTGGCTATTGTACTAATATCCCATTATATGTATAACCATGTCCATATATATAGATATAGATATATGAAGTTTCTATTACTAATCTAAAGAAATTTATTCTTATAATGATTATATAATTTGGACAAATTCCTTTACCTATTGTATGGTTTTTCTTTTGTTTTAAGTATCCCTCTTGACCATACACATTGTTATTTCACCTATTGAATAAGAAAAGCTCAGTAAAGACCACGTTAATATCTCTTTCAGTATCTCTTCCACAAGAATTTGTAATGTAAGACTGAACTCAAGAGCCCCAAATCCATTTTTCATTTGGTCACTTGCACAGGTGGTGAATGCAGATGACAACGCATTTCTAAAACTACAAGCCAACACTAGCCAGTCTGGGACCTTTGACACACAGGTTTCCACCACAGATACGACTACATAACCATCATCTAGTTGGCAGTGAATCACTGCTGAAGTCTATTAGGATTTTCCTCTGTACATTGATGTTGCCAGAGTCACAGCTACATAACCCTCTGCCTGATAATATGTAGCCTTAGAGTACTCCTCAGCTTTTGGAGATAAATTATTCTCAGAGGTTTCCTAACTTTGAAAGATCTTGTGTACTGTTTATTCAAGTATTGTCACAGCAGGGAAGCCAGCACACTAAGATTTTGTAACTCTCAAAAACCTACATTTGAGGGCACCTGGGTAGCTCAGTTGGTTAAGCAACTGCCTTCGGCTCAGGTCATGATCCTGGAGTCCTGGGATCGAGTCCCACATCGGGCTCCCAGCTCCACGGGGAGTCTGCTTCTCCCTCTGACCTTCTCCCTTCTCATGCTCTCTCTCACTCTATCTCTCTCTCAAATAAATAAATAAAATCTTAAAAAAAAACCTACATTGGAAAATTCTCATGAATGTATTCTTTAATACTATATCCTCCCAGAGTCATCCTTGAATTTGGCCCAAGAACCAGACAATATTCACTTACTCAGTGAAATCTTAAATGGTTATCATAGAGTGCTATCTCTTTTCTCTAAAATATACCAGTAAAAATCTATTGGCAATGTTTAGGGAGGCAATACAAAGTCAGCTTTCATATATGGCTGCAAAGGGCTAGTCTTAGATTGCAATTCACTGACCCAACATCATGACTACATTAGCTCAGACTACTCCTAAATTCTTGAAACTCACTTGGACCTGTCTGAACTATTTTCCTGCATAGTCTAACCTTTTTCTTTTCTTTACTTATCCTTTAGAAATTGAGAGATACCTCAATTAAGACTTTTTTTTTTTTAGAAGCAAACAAGCAAAAAAGAATTTAATAGTGTTTTTCCATGGAGATTTCAGGGTTAATATTTTACTGTTGCATAACTAAACTTGTTGATCAACATGGAAAAAGTCCTTTTGTGTTGTTTTTGTTTTTATAAATTATATTATTGTATTTATAGGAGAGGAAAAACTGTTTTCCTCCACTTAGGTTCATTTGTCAGAACCTTATAAATCAAATCTACAAAGACAGATTAATGAGTAAAACAAACACAAGTTTATAAAGGGTTTCCTGCATAGTCATGGGAGCATCCTGTGATGAGTGACTGAGAGGGGTGGTTAGAATTATAAACGAATAATAAATCTTTAGAGAAGTGACAAGACAAAAAATAAGGACTTTGAGTTTCTAGGAGAGCAAATGTGTGTGAAGACAAAGAGAGGGGGAGCCAATAGAAGGTAGGGGGTCATTAGTAAAGTATTATGTAGTTTCCTGTAAGGCTGTATATAGAGTTGTCTCTGGAGATTTCAGAATTATTCTGCGCTTCCTGGTAGAGAGCAGTGGGGAGAGCAGCAAGTTTTCTGTGTTTGCTTTTTTATAGTTGCTTTCAATTAAAAGTAATCTTTATACCAAAGTGGCATTTTGGGGTGGCATGTTCTGCTACTCTTCATATTCCTTTTATGTGCATCTTATTTTATACTAGAAATGACTGGATATTAAATTGCTTCCATCCATCAGGGTCTATACTGTTTATTTTTTTTCCTCTGCCTGAATTACTTCAAATTTTACTCATTGAGTAACTACGATCAGACATCATATAATAAATGAAGAAGCATTATAATAAGACATGTTGGGAACACAAACGGTAAACTGCTTAACTTTTTCCACTAAAGTCAATAATTGGTCCTCAGATTGGATGACATTTGGACCTGGTCTTACATGTGGATGGGAATTTTCCAATAATACAACATGGCTTAGTTCATGCCATGCAAGGAATAAGAAAACAAGAGAACTTAAAAATATAAAGAACTAGAAAATATCAGAAGGCACTAAACATTTTTTATTGCTAAAATTGAGGGAACAGAACAGATATTTTTTCATAGTAATTGGTATATACTGCTAATTAACTTTATCTTGGAATCAAAATTATTTTAGATACTGAGGAGCCTGGCTCCTAGTTGAAAACTTAGGTGTCATTTTTTTTTAGGCCTGACCATAGATGCACGGCCAGGCATTGCAGTCTTTGAAAGGGGTTGCAGGCAAGGACTCAGGCCCCCCTGGCTGGCCACGTTCTCACATATATCCACATTCCTATCCAGGAACTTTCATCTCAAGGTTTCTGTATTTGAGGTCATGGATGGAGATTCTCTTCAGATCCCTCCCCTGAGACCTGCTTAAAGGGAAAAGAGAAGGAAACCTTGAAAATACATTTTCCCTGCTGACTAGTAAGTACCCAATACTATTTAGTGCTTAGTAGTCCTCCCTCCCTTCCATCTCAGGCTCCATAAATCTTCCAGAGACTTTCAGCCAGGACTGCTTCAACAGTGAGAGCCCTCCCCCACATCTGTTCTGATCCATCTGACCCTTCAACCGGAGTGCTGTTCCATTAAAGTAAATGGAAAAGAGGGACTCAGCACTCTGGTTTTAGACTCTTGCTGATACATGACAGTAACTGGTTAAAAGCTTAACTCTTTGTTTCGGACTTGCTGATTTAAGTGGTTACTCTAATATCTGACAGTATAGTTCTCTCTCTTCCAGCTCAGCTGAGCTCCTGACAGATAGTCTTTATGCTGTAGATTAAAATACAATCCCAGGTAGCAGATAATATACTAGATGTGATACATTTTACATTCAGAATTTACAGTATGCCATTAATGTTGTACCTCTTCCTTAAAAACAACTTGACTTTCAATTTGGAAGGCATATCTTGTCATTCTGCAGAGTGAAAACTAAAAAAAAAAAAAAAAACAACTATTATATTTTAGCACATGCAATTTATCTTTCATTTTCTGGCAAGCATATCTCTTTCCTAGAAATCTAAGGTGTGTCTGCTTTTCGCTTACCCATTCCTATCAGGATTATCTCCTCATTGTAGATGACAAGGGTGTCATCATCCTTTGGACATTGAGATTATCCAGGTCCCTGTTGGCAAAATTGTATCGGAGAGCAGAGAGTGGTAGAGCTACTGAGTAAAACAGGGAAGGACATTGTTAAACTTTTCAGTAGAAAGCACATTGCTTTTGGTGTTCTTTAACAATCATTATAGACCAAAGATAATTTTCCAAACTGACAGTTGCATGTAAATTGAGTCTATGTTGATTTTTTCCAGTAAATAGATTGCACATTAAGAGCAGCTATACAATTCGTTCATCATGTTGTTAAGTTTATGATAATTTGTCAACATTCTCCAGGATCCATAGATATTCTGCATCGGCTAAACACACAAACTGAATGAGGTTATATTAACAATCCCCAATCTTACCTCTCCCCGCAATTGTTATTATCATTAGTTTACTACTTATATACGAAATACAACTTCCAAGGCCTTTTTCAGGGCCATTTAAGTAATTATAATTCTCATTCTAGGGAGCAATGTAGGAATCGAAAACAAATGCCAAATGGAAAACATAGCAAAACAAAATAAAACACAAGGTAGAACCACAGGATGGGGTCAGTGGGGTCCCTACCAGGGGCCCTGTGAGATGGTCTTCTTTCAAAATTCCTCTTTCCATTGACTCCAAGGTTCCACTCTGACTAGTGGATTAAACTTGCATTCTCTGGCCAGGAATTAGCATTGGCTAATAACAATATCATCAATCCATTTATTTGATAGAGACCTACAAATTTCTGGTCAGTTTCAGAATCTATATGCTCCTCCTTTTCTCTCAAGTTTAAAGATTTTACTCTTGAACAAGGAGAAATTACATTGACACAAGAAAGAACAAATCCTCCCCCGACATTAGGCCAGTAATTTTTTTTAATTTACTAATCACATTCAGTTAAATTGGTCAGTTTTTACGCATGAGATAACTGGACTATATCCTAAGTATAAAGGATTTTTTACATGTCTACTTGTTGTCCAGCTAATTATTTCATCTAATTAGATTTTTTTTTTTTTAGAACTGATTGAAGGTATATTGAACTGCACTGTATGAGATACATACAGGTACATGCATTTTAACTTAGCTTTTTGGAAGTAAATAGAGAGCTTCATTTGTTTTTCTGGAACACTTGACAAAGTTGGCAGAATGGTCAGTTATGTGTAAACTGTACAGATTTCCTATGAAGATGAGTTAAAATATTACATATCATCAATTAAATGAATCCATTATAAAGGCTACCTTCTTGTGATATGAAGTTATAGGAAGGAAAGGATATGTCTATGAAGAGAGAGATGCAAGGTGAGATCAGACTAATGCCGAACTGTGCTTTACTACTCTTTTAATACTAAAACCGAGGTTAAAACTTTCATGTAGCTCTACTTATGAAATTATTTTACAGAATATAAAATTCATATATGAAATACTAATCAAGGTTTAATTTCTAATTTTTATGGCATTAAATACTCACCTTTTCTTAGAATGATGCAGAAGAGATAATTATGTTCTTTCACAGAGAAGCAGTCATATCCCAGGAAAATTGAAAGTGTATTACTTAGAAAAAGATGTAATCTGCTTTAGCTTACTCTATATAGTTACATTTTACCTTATTAAAGTAAATTATTAAGTAACATTTATATTCTAGTTTATGTTCAACTAAACTGTTACTCCTAAATTATTTGTTATTGTTTTGCAGGACATTAATAACCAGATCTACTTCTTAAATATTGTGCTATTTTTTGACTATGTAATTTTGTAAGATTTGTATAGTCATTTTTAAATACAATAACAAAGACTTTACTTTTAATGCCATTTAGCATTGTTTAAGTATTTTATCCTGAGTTCACAGTCAGTTGCTTCTCTGCATATTCCTGCAAACAATCTTTCCTTGATTAATAATATTCATTTAGTACCTAACACATATTGCTATTAATGTGAATCTTTACTCTATCACACTAAATAGTATCACACTAAATAGTATAATAGTATTCTTTAAATGATCAATTTCAGACTAGGCTGTTCTCCAAAACCATCATGACTTGGCCCCATAATTCTTTTGAGTAATCAGAGTCTTCCAGGAATGAACTCCCTGAATAAAAGTTCAGTGCACCTTTGATGACATGCACTTATTCTTTTGGAAAAGGTATTAATACTGTCAAGTCACTTGGGCAGCATTTGCTCTATACTGGTTGCGCATCTTAATGCAAGAATTGTCATATAACATTTGGTTGGGATGAGGTCATAAATAAGTAAAGGGTGAGTCTTTTATAAATTTATTAGTTCCAGACGTAAATGTCTTCTCTGTCTCTGCCCTCTTAGGTCACAAGTTATCCCTTGAAACTAAAATATTACCTCATATTGACCTTATTCCCTGAAACTTAGTCATGACTTCTTAATTTCTCTAGACCAATAGGCCAATGCTGCACATTTGAAGCTTTAATTAATTTGAGAGTGCCTTCCATACTTCCACAATGCATGCAAACTTTGCATTCTACTGCTGAAATAGGTTTGCCTTTAGAGTAAATTTATCTGCCTTATTCTGAATATTCTGAATATTCTAAGAATCAGTGAAGGGCATGTGTTGTAATGAGCATTGGGTATTAAATAAGACTCATGAATCACAGACCTGTACCCCTGAAATAAATATGTTAATTAATTGAATTTAAATTTAAAAAATCAGTGAAGTTACAAACAGGAATTAACTGAAACTGTGAGAAATTAAAATTTCTATATATAAATAATTAATTTTTAAATATTGAGGAACATTTTCATACTGTGTTTATTTTACATAGAGTTGAATTTTATAAACTGAACAAAGTATGAAATGGGTTAATAGGGGATATTTTAAGATGTAGATATTAAACCACAACAGAAAAACTATGAAATACAAAGAAAATGTGGACTTAATCAGGACAAGAATGTTTCCCTTAGGTTCTTAGCCTACTACATATAAGCAAATTCCTAATGAAAATAAATTTGGTTTAGAATAAAAAATGTTTTAATGATAATATTTTTCATGGATGTTTAACCTTTAAAATAGTTTGAAAACAAATTATCATCCCTCCTATAATACAATTATGAAGATTTATTTTTTTGTTTGTTTTACTTCATGTTACTATTGATGAAGACATTCAGTGTAAATACATTTCCATATTTTCCAAGTCATCAGAGATGTACATCAGTATATGTGGGTAAATGTTTAATAACCCAACTTCTAGTGTAAAATTTACTGAATTTTACCATTTTCCATTTTATGAAAGTAAGTTCTCTCCCATGACCAATTTCATGCTTCCAAGGTGATGTTTCTGCAAAGTTGTGGCAAGATACCACAAATCAGCTCTCTGGAGATGAGAAGCATTGGCTCCAGCCCAACATTGGACTTAGTCCTAGATGAAAATGCATTACAATGTTATTGTTGTGATGGGTAAAGTGGTAATAAAGGAATCTGTGTTTCTTTCTTTTTTTTTTCCTAGTTTTTTACATTTCTACCCCTCTCCCCATGTCAACAGTTATTTGGGGTGTCTCTGTATATGTGTCCAATACCACTAACATAGCTTTATTGCATTTATATATAACAAATCTGTCCTACTTATATATAACAAAGCTTCTCCCTGTTGGGAAATGATGCTACTATGCAACTGCCAAAAATCTGTATCATGAAAAATGCTTTTCCAGTAGCATTAACATATTTAAATGAATCAGTCCACAATTTTGTACCTATTCATTCTTGTTACCAGTGCATTTATTTTCTAAACACTGATATGCTCTTTTTAATGATAAGTCATAGACATTTTAAGTAATCCCATGAAATTTTCTTCCATTTCTATAAACATATGAGCAGTATTACTGTTCTTTACTCTTCACTTACTATTATTCTCATTGCCATGGACTACGAAACGGGGTCCTTGGGTTATCCATCTCTGAGTTGTTATGAGACTTAAATGTGTTAATATAGTATTTAGAAAAAAGTCTAGATGTAATTAGTTTATATATATATTATAGAATAGATATATAATAATATTGATTATATATAATATATAATATATAATCTATGTATTTCTACTATTATAATAGATTCTAGACTTTTTGCTTAGCAATGGAGCTAAAAAGGGAATGATAATAATAATGTAGACATACTGAAAGTTCAATATTCTGACCACTTTGCAGATATTAACTTAATTTCTCCTTCTTAAACCCATTTAATATGGGCTTTATTATTTTCTTTTGTGTACTGGAGAGAAAGCTGAGATGCAAAAAGGTTACTAAGTAGGTTTTCTGAGATTATAGAAATGGTAAATGCCAGGTAAGAACTTGAAAACTTGAAATCTAGCTGCTGAAACCTTCCCCTAACCACTCTACTGCATGTCCTCATAGAACAGTCAATAAGAGATCAAATGATTCAGAGAGGTGGGATTAATGGGATAGATTTATTATATATAAACCCTATTGCTGACCAGGTTAAGCAGAGGGACTAAGGCATATTCCTGTCATTAAATAGTAAGAAATGCATTAGAGAAAGATGGGCCAGTATCATTGAGGATCTTTGCTTGGGTGGAGAAGCTCTGAAAAATTTAACTTATTTCATGTTGCTAAGTAGCCTAATGGAATTATGTTCAAGTTGCTCATAGTTATAACTTGATCTTATACTTTTTTCTGTAAGTTCATTCTTTTTCTTTTTTCTTTTTCTACCCAGTTATTTTCTGCTGATATAACTTTCAGTATAATATAATTCTTGTGTGATGTGATCATTCTTCTCTTAGATGCATCTTCATTTATTATACTCTTCAATTCTAGAATTTCCATGTGATTCTTTCTTATCAATTTCTGATCACTGGTGATATTCTCCAATTTTCACTATTTTGAGTAATTTTATCACTTTTTTTTTAAGTAGGAGATCAAAACCTGAGCTGAATCACAAGTCAAATATTTAATCAATTGAGCCACCCAGGCGCCCCATTAATCATTTATTTTTAAATGTGATCTTTATAACACCAACATCTTGTGCAAGTTTGAATCTGGTAGTATAGTCTTTCATACCTTGGTCTTCTTTATGGCATGTCTAGGAAATCTTGAAATTCTAGAATGAATGCAAAATATCTTGTATGAAAAAACATGTATGTATAAAACTTTGGTTAAGAATTCTCTCAATCCTATCTTTTACCAAGCAGCAGGAGTGGGTCACCTCATTCCAAAGACTCCTTTCTGCATTGTAGAAACTTTGTAAAGTTTGGCCTATCTCTGGTTCATTTGCACTTTTTTTTTTAAGTTTTTATTTATTTATTTGACAGAGAGAGATCACAAGTAGGCGGAGAGGCAGGCAGAGAGAGAGGAGGAAGCAGGCTCCCTGCTGAGCATGGAGCCCGATGCAGGCCTCGATCCCAGGACCCTGAGATCATGACCTGAGCTGAAGGCAGAGGCTTTAACCTGCTGAGCCACCCAGGCACCCCGGTTCATTTGTACTTCTTAAATATTGCCCTGTAGGGTCCCAACTGAATTTTGTTTTTGTTTTTGTTTTTTAATTTATTTTTCTACGTATTTATTTACTTGTTGGTTTATATTTAGAACCACTCTCCTTTCTAAGTTCTGAACTTCAATTTTTGTTTCATTAGCAACATATGACTGCTGAAAATTCTGCTTTACCTTTTTTTCCTTTCACTTTTTACTTGGCTTTCTACTTCAAGTCCTTCAAAGCTTGAGAGTCAGCAAATGTCTCTGTGGGAAATTCAATCTCTGGCTCACTTCCCTGCTTTTTTCCTTCTATCCAAGATCTTGAGTCTTTATGTCCTAGCACCCTAGAAAGCATGGAGTGTCACGTTTAATTTCCATTGACTGTGGTTACTCCTTTGGTCTATTCTGCATATTAGTAGCTGTCTCTTCCGCAGCTTCTAAGACAAGAGTTGACAAATTCTCCAAGAGACAAAAGCAGCATGTGGAATAGTGGCCTCTGTTCAATGACTTATTCTACTCTGTTGGATCTTTTTTTAAAATACTGTGTGAACACATTTCAGGATCCACTAAAAGATTTCCTGGAAGGTTCCTGTAAAAGGAAAGAGTCATGAAACTTAAGACTTTTCTACTTAACAATAAACCCAGCTATAATTAAAATAAAGATTTTAATAAATATCCCAATACTCCCTAAATATTAATAGGTTCCATAAGATGCTATGGGGAAAAGGGTAGGGATCCAAATTCAGACTTTTCTAAGAGAGATCAATGAAGGTTTTCTGTTAGAGGGCATATTTAATCTAGATAATAAAAATCATTAACATACGGAGCTAAAGAAGTTTGAAGAGTCTAATGGACAGTAGCAGCCTGTTTTAGTCTGAAGAGATATAAAGCAGTATGCTCAGTTGCTAGTATAGCTGGAGAAGAGATTATGACTGGGAAATGGATGGGAATGATAAACAATAAAGATGAGCAGTCAGTCAGATGGCAGATCATAGAGTTTTGAATATCATGAAAAAGATAGTCTGTTATAAGTTGTTCTTAATAAAATAGTAATAGTAGTAATAATAATGATATTATTAGTCTAAAGGTAATTACAGGTTTTAAGTACAGGTAAAACAAGGGAATTCATTTTTTTAAGGTGAGATTAAATGCCAAGGACATGGATATCACCGTTGATTCTTCTCTGCTTAGCCATTTCAAATTAAGCTGTTTAATATCTTTGAGATTTTGTTCTTAATCTGTGATAGTGTCATTTTTCCTTCCCTCTAGGTCTCATTAATATATTCAATAATGATTTATTATGAAGTAAAATGAAGTAAAATATTTCTAAGTAACTACATGAACTCGAGGCATTAGAGAAATATATTAGACTGACAGCATGATATTTGATTCCTTTTTTTATTAGGGGCTAGACTCTCACTAAAAGACAGTGAGTCTATGGTCAGTGTTACTGCATTAGATTAATTGCAGAGGAACTCAATTCAAAATCACATATACTGGAGAATAATGTCTGTACAGCAGTCAGAAATCATAGGATATTTACATATTTAGCAAAGACAAAGTCCAAATTCATTTAAAATGCCCTGTCAGTGCTCAGATGCAATAATCCCTCATGCACATTGTAGGGAAGGTCACTGAAGAGAGTAGCTCCAATTGCCTTATTAAAATGGCAATGAAACCAGTCAATATTGCCAGACAAATGAGAATTTGAAGAAGTGTTTAAACTTTCACTGGAGCATGTCCAGATGTTATGTGACTATATCAAATAGCTTGTGTTCTGATTTCATTTCATTGACCCTTGGGAATATTTTCACTTTACCACAGCTCTGACATTTCAAATGGCACAGTGTTAATTTGTACTTGACTCCAGTTAGTTTTGTGTTCTCGCTCTCTCTCTCTCTCAAACCTCTCTCCCATCTATTATCTCTCATTCCTGCTAATGTCATTATAATTTTGTCCTTAATTTTTGAAATTAAGTTCATTATTTTTTTTGTCAAATATGTACTTTTTCAGGGAAGACACTACGTGTGAAATATGTATTTCTTCATATATAAATGGAAGAGGCTTTTTTCTTTGCTACCTGCTCTTTGAAAATTAAGTCCTTATGGATTTTTTTTCTCTAAGGAAGCTTACTTGTTAATTTCTATATTTAAAACAAGTAAGATCACTGAGACCTGTGCCCAGCCTGTCCATGGTTTGTGTTGCTGCCTCATAAAGCAGAAGGTTTTTCTACTGGGAAGACAAAGTAGTTTTCTCCTCTGAAAAACCCTCCAACATTGTTGGTTTTGGCATCCATCTTCACGATTAGGAGAGAAGGAATTGAGTCCTCATGACTTTGGGTTTTCTGTAGAGATAGAGAAGACAGTTATTATAAACAGAAAGTCCAGAGTGGAGAGTGCAGTTACCTCAAGAACTAGTCACTGTTAACCGAATCTGGGCTTCCTCACAGTCATAAAAGTGGATTCCTTAACAATAAAATAATAATAATACAGTTTAAAAACATGAAAAAATAAAAGATAATCTAGGCAAAGTGATTTGCTATGAAATCTCAGTGGGTTAAGAATGGGTAGATTATTATTATAAAATATAATAAATGAACATATGTCTGATTTCAGAATATTGAAGGTTAGACTAAGCATTAAATAAGTTGAAAAAATTGATAATCATATAATATAAATACTTTTAGAATACTATATATATTTTATGAAACAGTACTGTAAAATATAAACATTATAAATTTAACCATTTTCACAACTGTAGCTTATTATAAAAATTATAAAAACAAATAACTATCAGTAAATATTGGGTCTATAATAAACAAGGAGAAGGCAATAAAGTGTTAAGAAAATGGGAAAAGGTTATTCCAAAACCAGTGTCAAAAAATGGAAAAAAAATGGCTAATAATCTTCTGAGAAAAAGTTTAACCTATCAATGTGATACTACTTTTTATTCCCAGTCTCCCAGAGTCAGAGCCCCTTGAAAATGGTAACTCTCCACTTGGATTGTTTGCAATAAAATAGTCATTTTTATGAAACTAGTGGAATTTTAGATTTGCGTAATCTACCTAGAATGATATTTGGCAAAGTTTATTTTTCACCTCAAAGGCATGAAATAATTTATGGTACATCTGTTGGCTGCAGTGTAATTTAACCATAAATATTATCCTCTGATAAATACTTGATTGACATTGGGAAATTATCACCATATAAAGTTTATTAAAAAGTAGATAAAACATATTAACTATAGCATGATCGTAAATGTGTAAGAAGCCTGTGTTTGTCTCTGTCTAGTCAACCATTCATCCATTCATCTATTTATTCTCCAGCTGACTGTCAGCAAGAAAAAATTAACACCAGGCGCTCTTTCTTTTCAAATGGTTGTGTTGCATTTGTTCTGCTGCATTCCTTTTTTCTAGAGGGGCAATGCATTTTTATAATGATTTTTAAAATTTAATTGTATTGTGGTAAGAACTGATAACATAAGATCTACCCTTTTAACAAAATGTTCAGTGTACCCATACGGTATTGTTAATTGTAGATAACACTTTTTCACAGCAGATCTCTAGAACTTATTCATCTTGCCTGTTTGAAACTTCTATTGATTAACAATTTCCCATGTTCCCCATCTCTCCAATCCCCAAACCACCATTCTCTCTCTGATTCTCTGAGTTTGGCTATTTTAGATAGTGCATGTAAGTGGGATTATACAGTATTGGGTTTTGTTTTTTTGTTTTTTTGGGGGTTTTTTTGACTAATTTTGCTTGGAATAATATTCCAAGGTTTATCCATGCTGTCACATATTGCAGGATTTTCTTCTTGTATAAAGTTGAATAATATTCCCGTGTGTGTGTGTGTGTGTGTGTGTATACCATAATATCTTTATCCATCCACCCTTGATAAACATTTAGGTTGTTTGCCCACACACTAGATGTTGTGAATAATGCTTCAGTGGTGTTGGAGTGCTATCTTTTCCAGGTCCCGATTTCAATTTTGTTTTGGATAAATATCCAGAAGTTGTATTACTGGATCATGTGATAGTTCTATTTTTAATATTTTGCAGGTGTTTTCTTAATTTGAAAAGAGATAACTGCACCCTAATATTTTAAAATGCTAGGCAGTAAAAATAAATATAAGAATCTTGCTCCAAAGCTAAAATTTCTAAAAGTGCAGTTTCTGAAAAAAGAGGTATTGCAGATTTAATTTAGAAAGATATTGATGATTTGCTATCCACTGAAGCTTCACTAATTTAAGCTTGTACAGTGTATTTGTATATACTTCCCCTCACACATACTAACATTATTATCAAACTTTTGAACTTTCCTACTTAGGTAAAGTTTTTTAAATTAAATTTACATGGTTTTAATTATGTATGAGGTTAAGCACTTTGTGTTGTAAGCCTTGTGAACATATTTTTCCTACATAATGCCTATCCCTGTCTACTACCACTAGCTTCTATTCTCTTAAAAATTGATTTTTAAAAATTGATTACTCAGGGACTTCTTTCCATCATGTGTCTTATCTCTTCTTAATCATTAATTTCCCCTCTCTACTGAATTTATCCCTCAGGGAATTTATTCTGTCCAAAATACTTTGGTATTTTTCTTAAAAAAATATTTTCTCAGTTTCACATTGCTTCAAATTCCCTTTGGCCACCAAGTTTATGGTAATATTTATCATAATAGGTATTTATAATTTGTGTCTTTGCCTTTCCACTAAGGGTTTTGCCATGTTTTTCTATATTGTCTTTCACCTTCTCCAGTAGACTGAAATGTTTCTTTTTAATCAAACCAAACTTTATCATGGCTTCTTGATATGTATCTCATTCCAGTTTCAGTCAGCCTTTGTCTTAGGGAACCACTCCTTCCTAAACAGTATCTTCCTTTGTGTTTAATAATATCTTATTCTTTTGGTTGGCTTCCTATGCCTAAACTTCTCTGTCAACTTTATTGGGTCTTTCTTTTCTGACTAATGTCTAACTCTTTCTTGACTGAGACTCAGTCTTTGTCTGTTATCTTTCTAGGTGATCTTTTCTACTGCCATGAATTTAATCTCAATCAGTATGCTGATGATATCAGGTCCCTACATCCACTACTGACTTGACATCTCCACTAAGATATCTTAAATGCACCTGAAATTTAGCATGTCTGAAGTAAAACCAATCCTGATTCTAAACATGCTCCAGTTTTCCCCTACTGGGTTAATACCACTCATTTGCTTGCTTAACCCCCAAAGACAAGAGATTTCCTTTAATACTCCCTTCATTTTGTAAACCAAAATTATTATAGCAGTCCTAGCAGTATTCTTTTTTCCAAAATATGCTATGACTTCAAGATAAGCAATTACCATCTCAGACTAGTATCCCTGTGCCTTAGGCTGCTCTAACAAAATACCATCGATTGGGTCGCTTAAACAAACACATTTCTATTTCTGTAGTTCCGGAGGCTGGGAAGTCCAAAATTAAAGTGCCAGCAGATTAGGTCGTCTGGTGAGGGTTGGCTTCCTTGCTTGTAGGCAGCTGCCTTCTCCCTATAGCCTCACGTGACTGAGAGAGAGATCATCTCTCTCATGTCTTTTTTTTTATTTTTTAAGAGCTCCAATCTCAATTATAAGGGCTCCATACTGTTGATCTAATTGTCTCTCAAAGGTCCCACTTCCAAATGCCATCACACTGGGGATTACGGCATCACATACGAATTTGGGGAGGATGCAAACATTCAGCACGTAACACCTATTTCTACTTTTATATCTCTATAATAAATTCTTCTCCAAATATCCTGTAGGTGACCTTTGTAAAACTTAAAAGAAGGCCGAATAGCAGAGTGGTTATACATATAGAATTTGGATTCAGACTGTGAAGTTCATACCCTGGCCCTTTACAAGAGGTGCAGTTTTGGGGGAAATTTCTTAATCTTTCAAAACTTCCATTTTTCCCCCAGAAATAATAATAGTACCTCTCAAGAGGGATTTTTGGGAAATATTTTAATATGGGTCAAACCCATGGAACAGTGTTTGGCAAATGATACAGTCTTAAAGTTAACTTTTGGGTATTTTTTGAAAACTTTCACTTTCCAACTAAAATCTGTCCAAATTGCTTACCAATATTTGTTACACTACCCACATGCTGTACAACCTCAGTCATATGTATTTTCTTTTTGTTCCACAGATACCCCAGGACTCTTCCTATTAAGTTCATTGCACTTGCAGTCCTTTCTGTCTGGGACATTCTTCCATCAGATCCTTGCATGGTTGTTTCCTTTCATTCAGGCCCCAGCTCAAGTGCCATTTCTTCAAGTTGTTATGTCTTAACCTTCTTGTCTAATAGTCATATCCCATGAGACACTGTTATTTTACCTACTTCATTTTCACAGTAAATCACATTACTGTGTATGATTAATGCTTATTACTTTGGTGATTGTTTTCTGTCTGTATTCCTCTAAGAGTCCAAACTCCAAAGAGAGCAAAACCTTGTCTGCATCCTTCATCTATTCCGTGGATTATAGCAGTTCACGTCATATCATAGAGCCAGCATGGATATTTGTTGAAGGAATAAATATATGAATGAATAGCTCAGTGAACACATGAATGAATAAATTTCACCCACTGAGACCTTGAAATGAACTCCTAATGCCTTTATGACCACGTTGGCCAGGCCTGTGAGATCATATGCTCCCATTCAGGGATTCTGTTATTCCCCACAGGTCCCCTTTTTCTTTTTGTTTTCCCCCCTTTTTCAATTTAGATCTCGGAAGCTAAGCAGGTTTGGGCCTGGTTAGTACTTGGATGGGAGAACCATACCCACTTCTAAAGATGATTTATCTCTTTAGAGATTTTATCACTTTGAGGAAATTCCATGTTAGCAATATATCTACAAAATTATAATATATGAACTTTGGATAAGCAGTATTGATAAAATAATTGATTTTCCATGCCTATTTTCTTGCTCAGGAGTATTCAAATAATGGGAATAATTTTTAGATTATTCTTCAATTACTAATCACTAATTACTCTCATCAACTACTAAATTGTTTACAGAAAAGAAAACCATCTATATACTAAGAGAAGAAAATTAAAATTTCAAGACAAGTATATTATGCACTTGTAAATTAATTTGTTCTGATTTATTGGTATGAAATGTCACATTTTACGTTAAGAGACAATATACTTTTGTACAGAAAACATTTCAGTCTTCTTATTTTTGAAATATATAAATATCAACTTTTTATTTAACAGGAATAGGAAGCTAAATATTTCTTCTGGTTATGTAGACTTAAAATATCTGTGTGCATGTATATATAATTTTGTAATGATTTTCTGTACATTTTAGCATTTCTTTGTTTTTTGTGTTTTTTGTCTTCTGTTCTTTACAGAGAATATTTCAGCATATGTAGGAGTTTCAAAGAGTATAAAAAAGAAAGAGAAAATGTGTTTACTCTAAGGAAATTCAAATTCCCATTACCGAGTAGCTTTACATGAGGACATGAGATTTATTCCTTACTATGAGATTGCTTTGCTAGGATTCCAAAGGGTATGTATCACTTTGTATAATAACTTAGGTTCAGAAGCACCAGGGAAAGGTTACCATCTTAGCAAACTTCTCTGTTTACCTTTCTGTAATGGTTCTGCATTTCTAACAGCAACTTCTTCTGGGTCCCTGTCAGACATTTAAGTTTTCAGTAGAATATTCCTCTACAGTTATGTCTTTCTCTGTTGTTCTTTGTGTAGTATAACTTATTCGCATTAGTAGGAAAACTAAGAATTTAATTATTGCAAAAAAATAACACATTCCGGGCGCCTGGGTGGCTCAGTGGGTTAAAGCCTCTGCTTTCGGCTCAGGTCATGATCCCAGGGTCCTGGGATCGAGGCCCGCATCGGGCTCTCTGCTCGGCAGGGAGCCTGCTTCCTCCTCTCTCTTCTCTCTCTGCCTGCCTCTCTGCCTACTTGTAATCCCTCTCTCTCTGTGTCAAATAAATAAATAAAATGTTTAAAAAAAAAAATAACACATTCCTTAGAATTTGGGTGTGTAAATTAAAATATGATCAGATAATCTGGAAATATGCTTTGAAATAAATTTATGCAATAAATTTCCAGTATAAAAATATTAAAGAATTGTTGACTTCCAAGAACAATATATTGAAGGCATTTTTAGAAATTTGAATTACTGGAACAATGGGACGACTTTTAAAATGATTGGGGCACCTGGGTGGCTCAGTCCTTAAGTGCCTGCCTTCAGCTCAGGTCATGATCCCAGGGTCCTGGGATCAAGCCCGCATCAGGCTCCCTGCTCAGCTGAAGGCCTGCTTCTCCCTCTCCCACTGCCCCTGCTTGTGTTCCCTCTCTCACTGTGTCTCTCTGTCAAAAAAAAATCTTTAAAAATAAAATAAAATGACATACTACACTCTTGTGTTCCTTAATTATAAGATATTTTCCTTTCCTTAGCTCTAGGGCAGCCAGGAGTGCCTGAGGAATGTCACGTTTATCCCATGGGGGGGCAGGAATTGTGGAGTGTCAACTTCTGCTTTGTCCTCAGCTTGCCTTCTATTCCCTCATCAATTTTTATCATTTTTTTCTTTGCCTAAAGAACATTTTGTTCTTTGCCTAAAATCATGACTAGTTTATGAATTGATAATTTATATCATTTTAAGACCAGAATGAAGAATATATTTTGTACAGGTTACATTGTAAGAAAATTGATAAACAATGTATTTATTTAAATTAAATTTAGTGCTCTTAAAAATAGTAACTATTGTATATTAATAGATTTAACTACTTACTATATCAAATATAATATATTTATTAGGACTTAAAAATGAAATTAATGGCAAAAACACATGTTCCATACAAAATTATTCATATTAATCATTGTAACTTCACAGCAACCTTGTGAGTTAGATACCATTCTTTTTTTTTTTTTAAGATTTTATTTATTCATTTGACACAGAGAGAGAGATCACAAGTAGGCAGAGAGGCAGGCAGAGAGAGAGGAGGAAGCAGGCTCCCCGCTGAGCAGAGAGCCCGATGTGGGCCTCGATCCCAGGACCCTGAGATCATGACCTGAGCCAAAGGCAGCGCCTTTAACCCACTGAGCCACCCAGGCACCCGAGTTAGATACCATTCTTATATCCATGTATAGGTGAAGAAAATGAGATATAGTATGATGACCTAATTTGTCCAAGATGATTTGGACTGCAATGGAATTGGGATCTGAGCATAGTCCTCAATGTATATCTGGTATAAGCATAAGATATATACTATACTATATTTTAATCTATTATCTATTTAATCTATTTATTATATTTCTCTAAAATTTTATACACACATATGTTATCTGAGAGATACAGATACACATACATAGATAATTTGGAAATCATGTATGTATAATTTAAAAATAATGGCAAAGGTAATTATCATATTTTATAAAGATTAGTTGTTACTATACAAAAAAGATAGAATGCTATAGTTACAAGCTTCAGATTTAATTTTCAAATAAACAATTTAAATCAGTTATTCAACAATCTAATGACTAGTTTGCCAATAATATTTTAAAATCTTAACTGGCCATGATAATGCTGTGTATCCTAGAGTAATGGCTCCTCAATCCTATAACTATCAGGAACTGGCTGGCATAAGTCATTTGGTATGTCATTCCAACTGCTGTGTTTATTTTTCTTTCTTCTTTTATTTTAATTAAAAATATTGTTCAGCAAGCCTATTTATACTGAATATGCTGGATGTGAAAATAAATTTCTCTTCAAATGTATTATTATTACATAATTCAGTAATAATCATTAGTGAAGGCAAGCAGAATATGACAGATTTATCTTATTTAAGTACTTCACAACCACATATGTTCCTCCTAAGTTTTCTTTTTCTGTGTTCAGATTTGTTAATGTTTCTCTTTCAATCTTTTCCTTCTTCCCTTCCTTCCTTTTTTCTTTTCTTTTCTATTTTTACTTTTATTGTTTCCACCTACTTTGAACCTTTGATAACAGTTCTCCATGTTACAGTTTTCTTAATTAAAAAGGAAGTAAATATTCTCTGAATAATATTTTAGATTTTGAAAGCATTGAAGCTTAGAGGTTAGTTTTACAAGAGAAGAGATACTTGGAAATTATTTGCCACATTCATAGAGAATTTTTTTAAGCTCTGTGGAATCGTAGATATCATTTTAAAGATTTAACACCTGTAAAGTAACTGAAAGTATGCACAGGGACCCTGCTAAAATGAAAAGGCAAGGATGAGAAGAAAATAAAATGATTGTTAAAATTAAAATTTAACAAAAGCCTAAAGAAATACTAACTAAATGCTAATTTTGCAGTAAAGAGCAGAATACAAATGAGTAAATTGAATCCGTGATATGTAAGTCTAGCCCTATAAGGGAAAAATATCCCTTAAAATGTATAGACTTAAAAATAGAGTATGAATATAACAAACATGGATTATAGAAGATACAACTCATGGGTCATAAATTATATGAGAATATAATTGGATAAACATATTAAAGGCAATTTTCAAGTCATCTCTTAAAGATTATTTCTCAGCTGAAAAAAAAATGTAGATGCAAATGTTAACAATTTTTTTTCACTCTGTGAGAAAAGGCAATGTGAAAATTTTATCTGGAAAATCTGTGGTGAACATTTTAAATGACCAGAACGAAGAGAACAAGATGGTATGTGTAATAGAAGCAGGTTTTTAAACAGGAATAAGTAATTGACACAGGCCCTGAGATTTCTGTTGAGATCTCTTAAAAGGTCAATTAAATAGACCATCTCCTGGGGTATATTTATGCAAATTTGACTCAATATATGACTAACTAATAACTATGAATAAAACTGAAAAAAGTATCAAGGAATCCATGTGAAGATACAAGACCTACATTTTCTTTTTTTTTTTTTTTTAATTTTATTTTTATTCTTTGCCCAAGGGGTACATGTCTGTGAATCATCAGGCTTACATCTTTCACAGCATTCACCAAAGCACAAACCCTCCCCAATGTCCATAACCCATCCACCCTATCCCTACCCTCCCACCCCCCAGTAACCCTCAGTTTGTTTTGTGAGATTAGGAGTCTCTTATGGTTTGTCTCCTTCCCCATCCCATCTTGTTTCATTATTTTTCCCTCCCTACCCCCCAC